>LRSR01001588.1:0-10017 GCA_001579985.1 Hypsibius dujardini | reverse complement strand
TATCAGATTCGCGACGGCGGTTGCATCAACTTTCAGACAATGAGTCGCGATGTCTGCTGCTACCAGCTGGACGCCGATTCCCTGATTGATCCCGCGAGGAGACGGGCAATGATCCAGATGACTCAGCAACAGGCTGCCAGGCTACGGCAACAGCCACAATTTCAGACATCGTCATCCAATTTCAACGGCAATGGTCTCCAGAACTTTGGTCAGCAAAGTCAGATTTCGCCCGGATTTATGTCGGCTACAAATTCGCAGGGCTTGCCCATAAGTTTCAACTCGAATTCCGGCTCCAACGGTACGCTATTTGAATTAACTATTGATCTATATTTATACTATGTCTGTGTCTGTGTCTGTGTCTGTGTCTGTGTCTGTGTCTGTGTCTGTGTCTGTGTCTGTGTCTGTGTCTGTATCTGTATCTATGCCTGGATCTGGTTTTGATGTCGGTATCGAAACCTGTGCCTGGTTCAAGAATTTGTGTGCATTGTTGCACTCGAAGTATATATATGTGTATTGGCAGGGAATTTCGGAAGTTCCTCTGCCAGTAGTCAATTCATCCAAAGTATCCTACCAAACTCCAACTCCCTAAACCAGATGTCACCAGCTTTCTCCTCCGGCAGCGGCACAAATGGAAACTTGCAAAATGCGCTCGGCCAAACCCAAAACCAGCCAGCCAACCAGATTCAAAGTACAGTGGCAAATGCCATGGAGTCTCAGCTGCAGTCCGCCTCCGGCGGAACATTTCCACCCAGTGTCATGAATATGGTAATGGGGACACTACGAAGTCCCCAGGCCCAAAATCCCACACAAATTGCCACCAACCTGATCGACAGTTTTCTGGCTATGACCATCACGACTCCGCCGCCTCAAACAATGGCCGTGGCCGCTGTGGCGCCGGCGGCTCAGATGGCGCCCCTCCCTGCATCCATCACCTCTCAGATTCCAGCGGACAAGCTGGCCGCATTCCAGTCGGCTACAGCAGGCATGACACGATGTGCTGTTGACAGCAGCCAGGGTTTCTGCATGCCTCCAATGATGCAGACGGTTTGCCAGAACATGAAGCTTAAAATTTCTGCGCTGGGATGTGCATCAGGACAAATCTGCTGCGCACGTACGTTGCACACTGACACTAGCGACCGTACCAACAGGCAAAACAAAGGCAGACAGACTGACTGATAAACAGATAAGCAAGTAAACAGACAAGCAGACAAACAGAAAGACAGACAGAGAGACAGGCAGTCAGACAGACAGTCATAAAGACACACAGGCACACAGGCACACAGATACACAGACACTCAGATACACAGACACACAGACACACAGACATACAGACATACAGGCACACAGACATACAAGCACACAGACAGACGAACCGGCAAACAGATAGGCAGACAAACAGGGAGGCAGACAGACAGATGGAAAAAACACAAACCACAAGCAGATGAACTTGAATAACTAATTCCTTATCTTGTTTTTGTAGAAAGTGCGGATATGAAGCTACCAGATGACATTGGCAACATTGTGCAAAGCACAAAGCAAGGAAAAAGTGCAGAAGGTGACGATATGGTAGCGCAAGGTTCCACCCAGATACATAGCCGGATACCCTTTCGACCTGAGGGGCGGGCCCGTAAGGTACTTACGCTAAAAAATAGCGCATTAGACGAACTTCAGTTTTCTAAGTTTTTTTCTTTAGTCTTGTGCAGTATCCGGCTTTGACGGAATATGCGTCGCCTCATCGCTAACCGCGCTATGTCCCGGCTTGGGCATGCAAATATCCGCCTTGGGGTGTGAAACCAATGAATCCTGTTGCTATTCTTCCGACACGTCAGCCAGCAACATAGACACCTCAGTGTTGAAGGACGAACCCCTTGCCATTTCATTTGATCAGAAGACTAAACCAACCCCTGAAGTTCGCTCACCTCCGTTCAACTCAGCTGGTATGCTCCAAGCTCCCTCGATGACCGCGCAGGTCGTCGCTGCCCCTGCCGCAGCTGCAGTTCCTGCTGCACCTGCTGCTGCCGTCGCTGCTGCAGCCGTGCCTGCTTTTGTAAATCCCGGTCCGGCGCAAGCTGCATTTCAAATGCCTAATATTGATATTCCTGCCATTGTCAAGTCCATTCTTCCTATGTTTATGGGTGGAAAAACTGGGCAAACTGGTGGCGATACGGCTGGCCTTGGCGGACTTGGCGGACTTGGCGGGTTAACGGGTGAGCTAAGTGGATGATCTCGAGGCAACCCAGAACTCTTTGTCGACTATTTGCCTGTCTGCTTGTCTGTTTGTTTGTTTGTTTGTCTGTCTGTCTGTCCATCTGTCTCTGTTTGTCTATCTATCTACCTATCAATCAGTCAGTCAGTCATTCAATCGATCAGTCAGTCAGTTAGTAACTAATTTTTCTGCATGTTCGTCTGTATTAGTTTTTCAATCTCCTTAGGTTCGGGCAACAACCAGAATAGCTTGCAATCTAGTCAAGGCGGGGACATGTCCATGTCTGCATCTACTCTACAAATGGGTATCTGCGGTGGTGCCGGTGAGGCAGCATCCTGCATATCCAACGACCAAATTCCTTCCTGTCTCCGAATGGGTTATCGCACTCGAATCGGCGGATGTATGGGCAGCCAGCTATGCTGTTACACGCCCACCAACGAACTGGACAAAGATTCGTCTTTCCGGTTGGATTCGGCTGCCAAATGCGTCATCCAAGACCACCCGGGCATCTGCATGCCGGCCTCAGCGGCCCGGAACTGTTCGCATTACAACTTGGAGGTCTCGCTGTACGGATGTTCGTCGCCGGAATTGAACTGCTGTTACACGAGGAACTCCGTCAACGGTCAGTGCGGAATTAAGGGAAAGGGATCAGCCACGTCGACCTACGGAATTTCATACCAGCAGCAAGGCGCGCAAGACACGCAGACTGTGTCTGATCCGGACTTTGCGGACGTCGGCGAAAACTGTTGGCAGGTAAAAACATCGTGAAGCCTTCCTTGTCGACCGTTAAAACTTGTTAGATCTTTGACTGTCTGAAGCGCTGAAAGCGGCCAAAATTTTCGCATTTATCTGACGGATATTTAGCCGCAAATTTGATTGATTAATTGGTCATCTAATTGTCAGTGGCAGATTTTTGTCTTTCTGCGTCTATGCCTGTGTCAATGACTAGCACAGGCGTCTTGGACAAGAGGGACCGCGCTGTGTCTTAAAGATGTCCGCAGACATAGGCAATGTCGAAATGTTTCATTGTCACGGGATCTTTCGTGTCTTCTGACTCTGCCTGCCTGTCTTTGTTATATTCGATGGCAGCTTTAATAACTGAGAACTCACTGTCTGTTTATCAGTGTATCTATCTGTAATTACTTGTCTATCTCGATAGAAGGTATCAGCATGTTTCCAGACTGTGTCGTTTCTTTTTTGTCTGAAAAATCAGCCTTGTCTGGCAAATCCATTGCTTGACTGTCACACAAGTGGCTCATTCCTTGTTCGTGTAAGCAAATCTGCTGTGTCTGGAACTGCACACGAGTTTCACTTTGTCCGGCACACAGCTCCGTTAGTAAGCACCCTTGACTGATTCCTTTTACCAGGCTGCCCTTCTTGATCGATCCAGCGGAAACTATTTCTGCTCAGCTGTCCTGATAGACAGCATCTGGCTCCTCACCGCTGCCCACTGCGTTGCAAAGTAAGCTCTCCTAGAATTTCCACATCCGCCTAGTAATGCATAGGCAGTGCATCGTCCTTCCTTCAGGCGCAGTCCAATGGACATAACCGTCCGTCTTGGCGAATGGGACTTCAACATCACGACGGAGGTGCCCGGCCCGCGGGACTACTCCGTCTTCAATCTGTACATACATTCGAATTTCAACACAAAAACTTTGGAAAACGACATCGCCATGTTGAAGCTCAACCGGCCGGCCGACATCAGTCTGAGTAACATCTGCCTGGCTTGCCGGCCCGGACAGATCGATTACTACGGCATGAACTGCCAGGCTGGCGGATGGGGAAAACTTGGATCAAGTATGCTTCCAGAAATATGTTGTCTGTGTCTGTGTCTGTGTCTGTGTCTGCGTCTGTGTCTGTGTCTGTGTCTGTGTCTGTGTCTGTGTCTGTGTCTTTGTCTGTGTCTGTGAGTGTGTCTGTGTCTGTGTTTGTATCTGTGTCAGTATTGGGTTTGTGTTGCATATGTTGTTTTTGCTCCTCCCTTTTTGCGCCTTGATCATAGTCTTAGTCGATGTTTTCAATCCTGATTTTTTCTCCGTTTTCTTATTTAACTATCATTACTTTATGTTCGTTGCCAGATTTTCCGTTTTCGTCGAGGTTAAAGCGGATACCGACGCGGATCTGGCCCAATCAAGAGTGCGCGTACAGGTTGAAGAACTCGCCCCTCGGCCCGGGATTTAAATTCCAGACAACGTCATTCATGTGTGGCTCGGGGACGGGCAGACAAACCATCTGCAACGGCGATGGCGGAGGTCCCTTGGTCTGTTCGGTTGGCGGTAATTACCAGCTGGCCGGGATCATCGTATCCGGGATACAATGTGGTCAAGGAGGTACGCATGCAAAATATGATATGTTTATATATATATATAAATTCTTCTTAAAAACCATAAATATTGGAGATTGAAATTGTTCTTTCGTTTTACAGGCATGCCGGCGTTATTTGTTAATTTGGGTCAGTATCAGGCCTGGATTGACGAAGTGATGAAAAATTAATTTTCTGATCCATCTTGGATTTGTTGGCGGATATGCGAAACTGTAATGTTGTTCGCAGGCTGGTCCTGGGTGTTGATTTTTACGGAATATGTTCATAGTTTTGCGTTCAGCAGCGGTCTGTGTTTTTTTTGCTATTCGCTGCCGACCGACGTCGTTGTTTTACGTGTTTAATCTGAACGAAAAGTATAATCCAGGGGGGTGACTACAAGTACTCAACAGACTACGAATATCAAGGTCTCAGACAATTTCCCTCGGGCCAGCATTGAAACGATTAGATGGGAATTTTCCGTGACTGTTGTCTACAGAGCAAACGACAAACCGCGTCTGCACTTCGTCGACAGTCGAGACTCGGTCGAGACTGGAGAACGCCATACGTTATAGTTAATACAGAGGCTCTTTGCGGCGTTTAAGCCCGCAAGGTACTCCAGCCCGCTGGCGATTTGTATTGTTCACAAATCACAGACATATCTCTCCTCTGCTTGGATAACGAGCAATTTCACTTTCTTAAACATTTCTGCTCCCATGCGTATATATACTTATGCAATTCACAAATAGGGTTTGTACTAAATAGGTTTCCACTAGACTTAAAATATTACTTTCAAGTGGGATCAAGTTTTTCAATGTAGATGGACACTAGCAGCATACGAGCAGCATGCCGCTGACACTAGTGCCGTCTGTCGACCAGACGACCATAGAATATTAGTATCTGTTTAGCATCGGGAATTTTTAAAAGATTTCAGATCACAATTTTTAGCACTAAAAATATATCAAAATTAATTATAGAATTCACAATTTTTTTCACGCTAAACATATAATATAAAGTCATAAATACATGTATACCGCAGGACCTCGAAGTACCCTCTCTACCCATGGGTAGTACGAGTGAGCAGATGGGTACGCGATAGGAAGAATGCCGGTCAATTTCCCACGAAAAAGCCTTCCGGCATTTATCATATTTTTATTGTCAGTCAGAAGCAGCGCAAAAAGTCTACACCGTCCGGGGCCGTGCAGCGCGAAGTCTAAACCATGTGCTTCAGGCCGTTTTAGGCACACAACTGCGAAGCACTACCGTTTTTCGGCTGTTTTTTCATGCAGTTAACTGCAATCAGAAATTTCCCATGTTTTTCCATCATTCAGACACCGCATAAACCCCGCTACGCCTACAATTTTGAGACATCTCGATTGCGTACTCCTTTTTATTTTATTTTTACTGAAATTTTGAATTTTAGTACCATACATATGACCTTTAACTGAAACAAATGACTTCGACCACCGTGAAATGTCAGCATGCGGTTGTCTTCACCACGCTGGGCTTGGTTCTCCTCATCGTGGCGCTGTGCGCCTTCCTCGCGCCCATGGGAGGACCTGAGGATTACATTCGGCCTGTCACGAGGGTGGTCATACCCAGCGCCCACACAACCAGGGTTCCCTGGATGAACAGAACGACTACGAGCACCCGGACTAAGACCACCAAGATCACAACGAAGGCTGTCAAGACAACCAGCGGCTGGAGCTCTAAGACCACCACCGCGAACATACAGAACGACAAAGATAACGTCAATTATAACGCAGTTGCTACACTGGGAGCTGGTGCTCAGGCGCTGCCGATTGCTGCGATGCGGGGCAAACGCGGCGATGATGCGAAACAGCAGTACCAGGGAACCATTAAGATGGGACATGCTACTGGTGATAATGGGACACAGGGGATGCAGATGCACGGGCAGGTTGCTGGTCTGACTCCAGGTACGCAGAGAGACAGACAGACAAACAGACAGACAGACAAACAGACAGACAGACAGACAGACAGACAGACAGACAAATAGACAGACAGATAGACGATAGAAAATTAACATTGGATTCATACAGGACAACAGTATGGGGTAACCATGCACCAATACGGCGATATGCGGCGAGGATGCGGAAATCTGGGACCGGGCATGGCTTTGGGAGTGGGCTCTCGTAGAAGGAACATGAACTCTACTAGCAACGACAACGACAACAAAAATTCTGGATCAGGTTCGAGCAGCTCATCCAACACCGCGAAGAATAACAACAAAAACCCGATGCCTTATGGATCAGACAGTGCGGACTCTAGCCGCGGCAACAACAGGAACGATAAGAACAATGGGAACGACAACGACAATAGGAACAACAGGAATGACAGGAACAATATGAATGACAACGACAGCAAGAACAACAGGAACGACAAGAGCAATATGAATGACAACGACAGCAAGAACAGCAGGAACGACAGGAACAATATGAATGACAACGACGGCAAGAACAACAGGAACGACAGGAACAATGTGAACGACAATGACAGCAAGAGCAACAGGAACAACATGAAGGATTCAAGCTCAATGGACTCGAAGGACGGGAAGTCTAAGAGCTCCGACAGATCTAGTTCGAACAGCAACTCAAACGGCAATTCGAACAACATGCACGACAACCAGCGCGGTAATTGGAACAACGACAACAACGACGACAACGACAGAAGCACCAAGAAGAACAGCGACAATCGGAACAGCAATTCGAATGATAACAGCAGGAACGGTAACAACAACAACGGAAATTGGGACAACTCCCGCGAAGGGGGGAACAACGGGAACATGGATCGCCAGAACAACGATATGGGTCGCAGCAACATGGGTAAACTACCTGAAAATTGAAATATGAACAGTAATATTCGAAGAATCTTCTCGCATAACTTCCGTTTCATTTTTAGGCAGTAACGGTCGCCAAAAACGCGAAGCGGACGTGGCAGTGAACGACCTTGAAACTTACGTTAAAATGAACCCAGTCATGGCGGATGATGATGATAACTGGATTGCGGAGAACGACTACGAAGATTACAACGGCACCCTTGTTGGTGTTTTTACTGCTAACGGTAACAAATATTTTATAAATACAATTATTTAATTTAAATAATGAAATAATGAATTTATTATTTAAAATTTTTATTGATATTTAATATCAATCTTTTCTTTTCTTCGGTGTTTTCAACTGGATCATCGGAAGTTTTATTGCTGTTTTTGCGCTTCAGAAACTGGGTGTGGTGAATTTGTGTATTTCGTGGTGACGGGCGTGGTCGATGAGTGCGGTGGCGGCGGCTGGGTCTACGGACGGTCCGTGGCCATTAGACCGATCTACGGTGCCTACGACGACTCGGATGAGGCGACCCCGAGCGCGCCCGCCAGCGAAGGGTCTGTGCGACAGAAACGCCAAGGCGGGAAGAACAACGATCAGCAAAAGTCCAGTGGGGAGCAGCAGAGAAAGACCGGCGAAAACGGGGAGCAGCAAAAGAAGACTGGAGACAGCGAGGATACCAAAATGCGCGGGATGAAACGGGGCATGACCAGTCGTAGTCAGATGAGGGAGTTCGGTGTGCCTGGCATGCAGGTCGGGATGCCGGTGTCCTGCGGAGTGTTTGCAAGAATGCGATGATGACTGTCCGCCCAATTTTGTTTTGGGCCAATTTTAGCATATATCAGGGTGTATTCATTCATTCGTGTATTAGCAATCTTGTTGCAATGTAAGCTACCGCAGTCGTCAGATCTGTAGCTAATGTGAGCAATAATAAACACTTTTTCGTCATGCGAAATACGATTGTATCCAATATCGACAGGAATGGCATCAAATGACGGAACGGCATATTTCATTTGATTTGATTTGATTTGATTTGATTTGGTTTGGTTTGATGGACTGCAGTGAAGCACAGTGTGTGCAGTCATAATGTACGGGGCGTTTTAGACCCACCCGTACATTATGACTGCACACACTGTGCTTCACTGCAGTCATAATATACGGTAGATCTAAAACGCAGCACCAAAGGATCGAGACAGTACAGTACATTCACAAGTCACATACCGGGACAGTTCAAGAAGCCTTTTACATTGACACGTACCCCAATGGGACATGGAACGGCGAAGGTCACGAGACCAAATGCATTTTACAGTAAGCCGTGTGCGTCATCACCTCCCGGGACACAAGTATGCATGCCTCTTCCAAAGACCGGAAGGTCATGGCTGACATTGACAGGTGGACACTCTCCCGGAATGAAGCTCTGAACTCTAGAAAAATCGGTTCTGATTTCGTGGCATGACTTTGTTAAATGCCTCCAATGGAGCAGTGAAAGGAAGAACCAGCAGGTCAATGGAAAGAAAGCCCGATGGAGCAATAGACGGGCTTAAACACAGCATCCCATATGCGCTATCATAATAATAATGAATATGTGAACCGCTCCCTAAAATCATGCTTATGACGCGTGACGATCGTGACATGCTGAAAACGAGATACAAAATCGAAGTGAGCCTCAGTTCATGAACATTTTATCTTGACGTAAGGGAATGACAGTTGCTTTGAATCCGTCTTTCCAGTTTACGTAGATCAACTGAATTCACTGCTTGGAGCTTCAACTTATTTCTGTTTTTTGTTCAGAAAAAAGAACGTAATTTTCAGTTTTAATTTTTATTATTTCTATATTGTATTTGCTATATATTCTATAATATTTCTATATTATATTATATTTTTACATTCAATACTATTTCCATATTGTACTTTCTATATTCTATATTGTACTTATTCTATATTACTTTTTCAATATTACTTTATGTATTCTACATTTCTAAATTTTATATTTCATACTATTTGAATTTTACATTTTATTATTATATTGTTATATTCAATATTTTTTCATATCCTATCTTCGATTTTCTACTTCCTGTATTCATCCATTTGCGCGGCGATGAACAACAGCACGCCGAACAATTCTTCCAATTTGACGACCCTGTTCCGTCAGGAAAATCTCACCACCGGCACGGCCTACCTCGTCGTGGGCATCCTCGGTATCACCGGTTCGACCCTCTGCATCCTCACCATCCACTGCCGCGGGAAGCGCGAGACGAACGACCTTGCCACCATCCGCCCGCTCTTCACTAACTGCGCCGTGTCCAGCCTGGTGTTCTGTGTCAGTGCGTTGTTCTACGCTTACACCGGCTTAACTGGTCCGCCGAACTTCTTCAGCACCGCCGCACATGATGCGCAATGCCAGGGCTTGGCGTTCGTTTTCATCTGCACCGCCTCCGTGGAACTGCTCCAGCACGCTTCGATAGCGCTCCAGCGTCTCTTCACCATCGTCGTTCCGCAAACAGATCGAACAGCGTGGTGCCGTTCGCGATGCTGCACGACCCTGTTGGTCGTTGTTCCATGGCTGACTGCCGCGTTGATCGGACTATTCCCGTTGTTCCATCTCGGGGGAGATTTGGGGTATAACACCACCTTCGACCGATGCACTTTTGTTCGCATTCGTTCCCTAAATT
>LRSR01001587.1:0-25725 GCA_001579985.1 Hypsibius dujardini | reverse complement strand
GTGCCCGCTCAGGGCTTCCCGACTGGGCGACGGGAGGCCTTTCTTAATTCGCTCGTTAAGGTCGCCGAAATATTTTCGATGCTGGACTACAACTGCAAGAAAGAACCAACGGGTTGTGCTTCGTGAAGATGAGCAACAAACAGTCATGTGAAAAGATGATTACCTTTCGGTGGTCGGCACGGGTGTTTCTTCTCGATTGAGCCGAAAGAATACACGTCCGCAGTACGAAGGTCCAACCAAAAGGACTCCAAACTGAAGGAAAACAAATGATTTCAGTGGAATGAATGGAATGGTACAAAACTGAACAGTGATGCTCCAATCGGCACTTACGGACACTCCTCCAGCCCGAAATACCGCACAAACACCTCCGGCCCACGTGCGTGCAGCAGCTCCAAGTACCAGTAGGTCTTCTTGCCGGACTCGGTGGGATAGATATATTCCAAGAATTGGCCCTCTTCCAATCCATTTTCCAAGCTTTTTCGTACCTACAGAAAGGGAAACATGCGGACCTAACATGCAAATTTTCACTATGAATCAATAACCTTACAAAAAAAGCGTTTTCTTAAACCCAAACACGATTTTAAAGAAAGAAAGAGTACATGTGGTTAAAACCACAACAGTATTACCATTAAGTCGAAAAACTACACGTGCGGACGTTGTCCCCAATTTTCGAAGCGTATTTATACGCATTGTCCCCAATCTAACAAACTGAGTTGACTCCGTCAGAAAATTCCGGTTGCGAAATAGGTAAATGATAATCTCCCATCGAGAAGACAGCTGACCTGAACAGTTCGACGGCGCTTGCTGAACAGTTCGACGGCGCTTGCCTTCCATCGTCTTTCATCATCTCCATTTTAATTTCCATCGGTTATTCATAGCTTTGCCTTACTTTTGTTTGAAGTAACGAAATGCTTAAATCTTCATGAATTAGAATGCGACTGCGTGCAAACGTCAAAAGATAGATTGATACGTAATCAATTAAACATCAATTACTTATAAAGCAATCGATTAAATCCCAAAACAAATCTTTGCATAAGTTTACGTACATGATCAAAGGCGAGATGCGGCACGGGGTGTGCATTCATCTCCTGCAGGTACAGCTCCCACGAGAACTCCATCTCCGCACGCTGCAACTCCATCTTCATGCTGTCCAGGGCAGGCATCTCATCCGGCGGCAGCGGCGGCAACACGGCAGGCGGTCCTTGCGGAGAAGCTCCGGTAACTATGGAAAAGCCAGGGAACTTTAAAAACGAGGGATGCCAATCAAAAGTCCAAATCAAAACAAACACCGACACACTCTCCAGACCAGACCGCGTTGGCATCACATTACAACTACAACCCCTTTGACGTAAGACCAATTCAATCGTTCAATCTATTTTACCCCCGAACTGGTAGCCCCCCGAGCCTTTGGCAGTGGAATACAAATCAGATAAAATCAAAATTTTGTTCACTCGTCATAAGAGGGCAACTAAAATGGAAAAAATGAACATGTCTAATACTGATACTGCATTGCACAATGCCATTGAGGCGATACCGAATTCCACACTTCCAGCCATAGTGAATCACACACACATACCCTCCTCTGCATTGTCCGGATTGTGTCCAATTCGATTGTCCAAAGCGGGAACGAGGGTAGTCACGTGACTCGGACTGCTCTCACGTCGTCCTTCTTCTCTCTCCGCTTGCTGGACGCGCTTTTCAGCCTCGGCTAGCTCCCAGGCGTCCTTGATCTCGCCGCGACGACGGTGCAAATTGTTGTAAAAGTCCCACTGCCCTTCGCACGTCTCATACGGCTCGTTGTGCCACGCCGGAGGACCCGTCGGAGGGGGTGCATCACTAATAATAAAAATAATTCAAAATCAAAATAAGCCATTACAACTTGCCAGTGCATTCAGCGGGGAAGGAACACTCTTATCAACCTCGCCTAAACATTCCGATAAGATACACCCGACCGATACTTTCTCCCACCATTTGATGGGCCATCTCTTACCCGGTTCTGTAGGGGTTGTCACGAATCGGAAGAGGATACCAGTCACCGTACAGCGCCTGATGGCTGCTGCTGCTGCTGCTGCCGGAAGTTGGATCCTGTTGCAGCTCCAGTTTCGCGGCTGGTTTTGCTGGTGCTTAAGGGTTCAACAATGAGGAAGGCAATCAGTGGGAGAAGGGATCAACGGTGGGGGATTGGGAGAATTGGGATGCTTCCGGAAGGAAGTGGGTGACGAGGTGAAAAAGTGGCGCAGGAGGAATAGTACTTTCGCTGTGTGCTCTACGTTACGAAACAGAGTTTTGGTTAGGGGGTGTATACGCCTACTTTGCGCCCATTAGGGGGGAGAGGAGTCAAGTCAAACCCCTCATAGGATGCAATGGAGCTGTTAGGTCCAATCTTTAGCTCTTCCCTTCTCGTTCTACTTACTCTCCTCGACTACGGACACTTATTTTGATACACGGACTGTAAAGGCAGCGCATAATTAGTAGTGAACCAAGGTGACAGCGTTAAGCGTCTAAATTCCCTGCGTGAATGGCCGCAGTGGATCTGTAGGGATCGGCTCGGGCTAACGGCCAACGGTCCGGTTGACGGACCGTTCGAATATTATCTGGACGGGTTCTTCATTGATTAATTTGTTGATTGACCTATTCGAACGGCTCTGAGTCGGCGCTGAAGTTCACAGCGATGAGGCCATTGGTAGATTGATTGATTGCTGACAATTTCTTTGCGAAGAATTTGTATTGTGTCGCCGTCCATCAGAACAGTCACGTGTTGTTGGAGCCGGAGAACCGAGAACTAAATTTCGAACAGAAGATGTACGATGCATGTAAAAGGTTAGCTTGTAGCTAGCACTTACTAAAGTTAGCAGGCGACCAGCGTGTCCGAAAGTGTGTAAGTGTTTGGTCAGTCAATTGATTGATTAGCTTTTCATGAATTCATTTTCCCGCTTTGTTCAATTTCATTTGCATGTCATAGATGTATGTACTCATCTAATCGCGATCTTTTAATTCAACGGTATAACACGTTGCGAGTGTCTTTGGAGTTTTTGGGATGAGAAAATACGATTTGAAGTTTCTGTAATTGATTGGAGTTTGCTCGCCACTCGTCGCCTGACCAACACGGGTAATAGATGGGCTCGATTGATTGATTGGTTAATTTCGGTTGTATTTTTCAAACATTTTTATATTACCATGTATGGTATTCGGTGATACAATGCAATCGTGCGACCGTTCGGAGTCAGCCGTGCAACGATAAACTGGTTATTTCCGTAAACGTGTGACGTCGGTGAAAAATATTTCTGTTTTCATTTTGATTCGCAGACCGGAAGCGTGGAAGATGGATCGCGGGGAGAAAAGAACGGCGCCGATCTCTTCGACCAGCAAAGAATCCACCTCGACCTCTTCGACCAGCAAAGAATCCACCACGACGTCCTCGCCTGCTGTGTCTTCGGAGGAATCTGATGCGAAACGGAAGAAAGTCACGGATTCGCACAGCCGGGAGCTGGACGGAAAAGTCGACCGGTACGTGGCGTTGCGCGACGGAATGAAGCAGCTCCGGGAGTTCCTCAACGCGAAGGAAACGGAAAGCGAGATCGTCTTGGAGGAAATTCAGCAAGTCAGAAAACTTGCTGCTGCTGAATCGGCTGGGGATGGTGGGACCGGTTTGATGGTGACACTGCGTCGGGTGTATGACCAGCTGCTAGATGATGTGCAGCAGCAGAGCGCGCTTCTGCTGTACCAGCAGAACACGTTGCCCGTAAAAGCATTCTTGATCTCACTCCGTTGCGCGATCGGGAAATGCCCGGAGAAGTGCTGGTCATGCTGTTTCACTCTCTGGACTTCCTGCAGCGAAACCGCATGCGACGGTAAGTTATTCGGCGTGATCGGCCGGCGAAAACGATTATAGGAGTCGTTCATTAAAAATAGTTTCAGTTTTATTTACTAACTGAAGTTACGGTTGGTCGGAAGATCTTGTTCTAAATAATTACGTTAATAAATAACACAAATATCCACTCCGGTTGCTGGAGTTTTGATTCATACCACAATCTGCGATCGGTTTGATACCGACAGCAGACCAGCTAATTAACCGACCAGCTAATTAACCGACCAGCTAATTAACCGACCAGCTAATTAACCGACCAGCTAATTAACCGACCAAGCGGAAGTTCTTAGAGCTTTTTTAATTCATCTGTTGTGAACGATTTTGTCTGACTTTTTATTGGGAATCACGCGATTCCACAATTTTCATCTTCCCATTTTCCTTTTCAGGGTTTGCAAGCGGTGGAATCATTTGCTCGTCTCTGCTGAGGTTAATCGGGAACAGACGAACCTGCTGCCCACGCATGTGTGGGTGGACACTGAAACTTTCCTGGGCAACCAGACGATGATCTGCCCATTTCCGCCACGCAGGAAGCCGCGCATTGCGGCTTGGAATGCCGTTCAAACACTCACCTTAAACGGACACTGCAAGGAGCTTCAATTGTTACTAGAGAGTGTGACCAGTCGCGGTCGTCGTGCTAGTAAGATCATCCATCACGGTTCTATAATCCGATGTATGGCGCAGCGTCTGCCGCAATTGTCGCACATCAAGCTCATCAACATTGTCATGCCGGCTTTTCCGGACTTTAAGGGTTGGGAGGACCTTCTGTCGCTGGGATCACTTCCCGGCATCCGCGTGACTGTTGAGAAGTTTTTCCTCCAAGCCCACCCGATGGAGTTCTCCTTCCGGCGACACACGGATCAGATCCCCCGCAATATCTCCACCAAGACGCACACGCTGCCAGGCCTGGTCGCGGCGTACGCTCCCTTCACTTGCAGTGTCGAGGTCAGCGACAGCCGCAGCGTCCTGCAGTTCCAATCCGATTTCGATCGGCACCTGTGGCCTTATCCCGTGGAGCAGTTGGAGTGGCTGTCCCGGAATGCGCATCGCATCATGAGCAACACCAACTTGTACGAATACATAAGATACTTCTCGCAGAACCCTGAGCCTCTTTTGGGAAATGGGTATGTCGATTTCTATTAAGGCCTCGGCCTACAAGTAACGCTTCACCCCCATAGTGCCCATTCAACGTTACAACCATAGACGCGTCTAGACCTTCCGGTACGGGGGGGGGGCAAGATTTTTAATTTTAAATATATTAGTATGATTTTGCTATTTTTACTCTAAAAAACGTCAGGGGGTCACTTTTTCCATTTCGAACGAGGGGGGGGGGCAATTGCCTACTTGCCACCCCCTAGGACGCGCCACTGGTTACAACGTTACATTCAACGTTACATTTATCCCACGGTTTTTAGCATTTACTTTCCCGAAATTGTCTGCCGGAACCACAAAAAGATCTGCAGCGTGCAAGACCAGTGCTCTCGCCGAAGGACATTGTACAGCCAGCTGAAGGGTCTGCGGTGCTGTTTCGTGGCCTCCTGTCTCTTGCAGATTAAGAACCCCGACGTGGAGGCTCCGCCGTATCCGCTTGAGTTGGGCGTCATCCGGGCTGATGACAACGGCTGCATGTTTTTTCGAAGATTCGAACAATAAGGTCGGTGCGAGTATCTGGCCTGCCGTATTCCGGGCCAATGGCAATGCCAATTACTGACCACTTCACCGAAGCAGCGGAAGAACGTGTTCTGGATATTTTCCGATCCAAAATTGAACTTGCAACCGATTGGCATGAGCAACAAAATGTGTTTTAAAGTCAGGGGCGGAGCCTCATGGAACCGAAAACTCGCGGACGAGTGATATCAGAAAAGATCCGTAACGCCGCCCCCCTCACTTCAAATCATTTTTCTGCTCACGCCAATCGATTACAAATTCAATTTGGGCATGACCAGGCCCGGAATATGGAAGGGAAAGAGTTGGGACGGCCAGGAATAGGCTCGTGCGGAATTTGTGGTAGGAGGTCGTTGCTTTTCCGAATCATGCTTGAAATGGTGTTTTGCCGCCGTATTTTCACACATTTTTCACGTGACTGAACCTTTCCCCCCCCCTGCGCTCTGGGGAACAACGTCTGTTATTGCTTTCGATTACTTTATGAGCTGCAGTTGCTATATCGATTAATGTATAAACTCTCGAATATTGTTTAAAATTTGGCATAATCAGTAAATCCTCCCAATATTTCCTGTCATCCATTTCGCGATGAGGAGGGCACCGAACGGTCCCTTGCAATGGGTCCCGCGGATTCTGCTCTCTCGATCGTTTCTATAGGATGAGACTCATCCAAACCGACTAACTGTAAATGCCGTAGTGAATCGTAATCCGCTTCACCATTGGGATTGGTACTGACTTCCGGTTCCTCCTCCACCACCCTGACTGATTCCGCCGGACTGGATAGACTGTCCAGCACTGCTCGCAGACCTTCATTTTTCAGATCGATTCGCGTGCTGCTTGTACTCGAGGCTCGCTGCAGGGGACTGACCGGATTGCGTGCCACGAAGTGCACCTGGTCGTTGGGCAGCGGCAGCGGCGAGTCGTCGTGGATGGGATTGACTTGGTGATGGCCGCCGACACCGCCGTCGTAGTAAATTTCCGGTGACGTGGTGTCGGCCTGTCGTCTCCTAAATCGATTGCGAAGACGAAGTGTCGCGGTGGAGAAGACTTCCGGCGTTCCGAGGCTCAGCGAAACCGGGAGGAAAAGGAAAACGTGGACCAGCGCTAATGATATCGTTGAAATGGACACCTAGAAATGAATGCTCTTCGAGGTCAAATCATTAGGGTAAGGGTCTGCTAAAAAGCCAGCCTACAACTAACCACACATACTGTAGATAACATAGGGAAACAGGCATCGACAGACCTTGAGAATCCATCAGTCAGACTGCAGATTGACAGATAGACAAACAGACAGACAAACAGGCAGACAGACAGACAGATAGACAGACAGATAGACAGACAGACAGACAGACAGACAGGCAGACAGACAGACAGACAGACAGATAGACAGACAGACAGACAGACAGTCAGATAAAGAGAATCAAAGAGAAAGACACACCGATGGCAGACAGACAGATAGACAAGACCGTGGGCAAATATGGAAAGCTCACTCGTAATATCACGCGGAACATTTCAGAAGTGCTGTCGAAGAAGGGTACTAATGTTGTTATGGCACAAACTGCGCACGCCAAAGCTGGCGGACCTCCCGATATCATCGTACTCTTTAGTCGCGCTGCAAAATAATATAGATCTCAAGATCGATTCAGTTTTTGCCAAAACAAGCATAAGATAAAGCTTACTTTTGCTTTTCACCTTTCCTGAAAGTCGCGTAAAAATCGTCGCCTCGTAGAAGAGCATTTGCGAGGCGATCGACACAAAACAGAACACACTGACCAGCACCAGGCTGTCCATGGATATCTTCTGGCTGGAAACGATCCCTATGCTATGCATCTGAAGGGAAAAAAACAAACAGAAAAAGGCGCCGATGTCCGCTGTTCCTGCTTTGTGCGCCATGATTTGTCTCATTGGAGAACCTTCTTACTGTTAGGAGGGCGAAGCTGACAAAGACCACCAGGGCCGTCACGACGCTTTGCAGCATGAGCGCGGCAATGATGAGCAGCACGACAAAGTACGCGCCGAAAAGGATCCACAATTCAGTGGCCAAAACCTTCTGCACCAAGACGCTCAACATCAGATCCGAATTCACCAGAGCCGTGCCCAGTTGCAGGTCCAGCGCGATGCTGGCAATGTTTTGCGCGGCGGATGAGTAGTTGTCCGCCTGCAAGCCCCCTTGGAACCGGAAACAAATTCTACAAGCCTGTGTTATACAGAAGAATGAAGGGATCCATTATTCCTAATAGTAATACTTTCATAGTGTCTGCACCACAATAACTTCGGAGGAAGACCGTTCAGCTGATACTAAGTGCTCCAACTCAACCAACCTGAATTTCCACTTCATCCTGGCCTTTCCGGACAAACACCACGTCTTCGTCGAAGTTTTTCTCCGCCACAAATTTTGTCACGCTCCGATAAAAGGCGCCCTTTTCGAAGACGGACACTTCTTGCCCGGCAACCTCTCGGCCTTCGAGCTTGATCGTCCGGAGTCTCTGCTGATCCGCCATCCAAACCTGCATGATGAATATTGTTACTGAAGGCCGAACACGGTGGCGTGTTGTGTGTGTCTCTTTGTTTTGTGTTCGGTTGTATCCAGGGTACTCCGGTTCGGTCCTAACGAGTTCTCTGACTGCCCGGACTCCGGACCGTCCCACCATGATTGGTCTTTGGTTAACTTTTTGTTTTGCCTTTGCGTAGCTTGACTTCGCCGTACTTGGAGGAAAAAACTCTTCCTAATCTGTCATCAGTGACTTTTTGATTCAGTCTAATTATATTTCGACCAATCGGATATTCAAGGTGTCGTAAACACGTTCGGCGAGTGAGTCGAGTTTTGGCAGTTTTGCTTCTTTCTTCATTCTACTTGTGTGTGCGTGTGTGTATGCGTGTGTGTATGCGTGTGCATGTGTGTGTGCGTGTGTGTGTGCGTGTAATAATACGAAAGTCCACTCCGGTTCACTCGAAAGCCGATACGAAAGTCCACTCCGGTTCCCTCGATAGCCGATACGAAAGTCCACTCCGGTTCCCTCGATAGCCGTAGGTCTTATCAATGTATATTCCATTTTGAAAGGCAATGGAAGCTCATGTCTCAGGATGTCTCGCCTGAGGAACTGACCTGGTAGCGGTCGAACCAGCTCATCACACTGCGCGGCCGGATCATGGCGTGCTCCTTGAGGTAGCTCTGAAAGGTCCTCAGTTCGGACTGCCGTATTTGATAAGGGATGTCTCCCAGGTAGACACATCCGATTGCCTCGTCGGTTTGCCGGAAGACGGCGGACGCGTCCGCTGCACCGGACGATACGCTGCTGCTCTGGTCGAACCGGGCCATATCGAAGACAATCNGAGACATGAAACTGCCGTGTGTTAAGGAAATTCAGATAAAAAAGGGCCAGTTCTTACTCGTGGAATGTTTTCAGACAGGTTGGAGGCGAGGAACCCGAACACCGGTTTGAGGATGGCGTGGAAGCTGGCCGGCTCCTTCTCCACCCGATCGGGCCGGCGCACACAACAGATCCAGGCATTGGCGGACCGTTCATAGGTCCCCTGCCAGGCGGACAGACAGCCAAACAAGAATAGAATCTGCGTGATGAATATTCCGACCGCGGATGTCACACCGAACACACAGAATGACCGAACGACCGGAAGCCGCTGAAATGCCAACAACGGATTGTTCTTAATTGCTGTTATACTCTACTTCCGTTTCTATGATGTTTAACAGGAACACGGACGGAAGAGTAAAACAATGCACTTACAGATCCTATTCCAACGGCGAAGACCAAAAAGTTGGATAACATGCACAGAACCAAGGTGCCGAAGCTCCGCTGCATGGTCATGCCCATCTTCTCGCCCCGTCCGAGGCTGGATCGAGCGTCCGACACCAGTCGCAGCTCCGACTCGATGACGAGGTACCCGAAGACCGACATGCCTGAAAACAAGAGAGAAAATTATCTTTGTCGACAGTAAATGAATGCCTGAAAACAAGAGAGAAAATTATCTTTGTCGACAGTAAATGACTATCGCCGTTCAGATTTATACAGTGTGTTTTGTATTTACTAAGGAATAAGATCGGCAGCAGTAGGTGGACGGATGTGAAGGCCATTCCGACGGCACTGGCGATGCCAAAACCAAATGCCAGTGCCAAGGCTATGCCAATGATCCCGGACACAGCCAGCCAGAATCCATGCCGGGTGGCTGTGTACTTCCCGGTGGCGATGAAGACGACCAGTAGGTAGGCAATGCAGGCATACAATAGACTCAGGAAGTAATCCATTGACCAGAGTGATGTTACATGACCCGGGTCGCCGTCCCTGTAATTGTAATGCACATAGAAACACTTGTAAATTTTGTGGCAGACAAGCCAATCGGTTACAGCCAATCGGTTACAATCGGTTACATTGGGTTACAATCGGTTACAATCGGTTACGATCGGTTACATTGGGTTACATTGGGTTAAATTGGGTTAAATTGGGTTACAATCGGTTACAATCGGTTACATTGGGTTATAATCGGTTATATTGGGTTACAATCGGATACAATCGGTTACAATCGGTTACATTGGGTTACATTGTTCTGGAACGGCCTATCTGCAGATTTTGTTTGACCAAGCAAAATAACTACATGTTTTCTGAAAGGGAAGAATAGATGTTCTTTTGATATATGGAATAGTACAGCAACCAGACGGTTTCTACAAAATTTACCCCATAGATAAATTGGAACAATTTGAGAGTCAAACTAAAACCGGCTTTTAGAGAATTTTCTGGACCAAAAAAGTTTAGGTTTTCTGAAAGCCAACGAAAAATTGTATGAACAATGGCCGTTGCAAGTTTGTCCGAAAAACAAATGCTGGTATTTGTTTGTAGCTTCTTATTTGTTAGCTTACGCGTAAGTTAGGCTGATTCTGATGGTGACATTTGCGGTATCGAACCCTTGGCCAAATTGATCCACTAACCGTCGGCGGAGCATTTCTTCCGGTTCAACCTACAAAAGTTTACGGGTGTTAACTTAACGATAAAGTCGCGTGCGCGCCTTTTTTTTGCATTCAACGGAAAATACCGGTTTAGACGAGGTTATACGGTCCTTGTCTTGTTTTTGGAGGTAGTAGACCATGCGAGTGAATTTGGCCCCCACGACATATCCCGAGCTATTGGCAAGCGTATTGGCGAGTATGTCGTCGAGAGATATGAAGTACGGTGGTAAAAATCCGTTCCTCCTGGATGAAAAATACAGGTCATTGTCATGTGCTCTCTAAATAGAAATCCCAATGAACTAAGGAATGGTACCGGTACCTCCTGTTAGACTGGTTCATCATGAATATAATCGACTCCCGGGAAAGAGATTCGTAATCGGAAATATCCAGAACGTTGAGCAGCGAAAATCTTTGGCACTCGGCATTCTTGCTAAACATTGAGCAAACATCAAACGAAAATCATTCGTAAAATAGATCTCAAATATCGAAATTTTTGGTAACAAACACGAATACACAGACAACCAGAGAGACATACAAATGGGCAAACCAGCAAACAGACAGGCAGGCAGGCAGGCAGGCAGGCATACATACAGACAGACAGACAGACAGACAGACAGACAGACAGACAGACAGCCACATAGACAAACAGACGGACTGACAGACATAAAATACATAGATTAGCAAGATTACATACCGGAAACAAAGAATTTCCCAGCCTTTTCCGCGAAAAGTGAAATTCCGAATAATACTGTCAATCTGCAACATCTGTAACCAACCGGCATTATGTAATCTTTATGGTAAAATATATGTAATAAAACAAAATAATTAGGGATGCAGTATTTTGTATACCAATCTGAAGATGTCTGGCTCGAAAATTTCCGGTGCGCTAATCATGATAGAAAGGGTGATGCGTGAACCAGCGGCAAAGGTTCGACTGGTACTTTTAGCAAGGTACGCCGGTGAGTCCGGCGGGACCCAGAGTTCTTCCACTCGAGATTCGATATGGAAATTGAGGAATCCCATCGATCCGGTAGCGACGATGGAGATAGCAATGATAATGGATAGAAACGGGTATGTTCCCAGAAGTCGACCAATCCTGAAAGCAAATTAGTTCTGCGCTCTCTCAACTCAAACGAATTCCGCACAAAAAGACGCGCAGAACAAATAAAGTCGACAGCGATGACACGTTTAAACAGACTCATAATCTACCTGTAAGTCCGATCCTCCAGTCCACATGTCGGCCAACTCGAACACCTCCCATGCGGGTCGCCGGAAGACTCCGTTGACGATGAAGATATTCCACTGATCGCATAAATGTCCACTCGTTCGCGTGCCGGAGGCGGGGCTTCACTCGGTGCTGGAACATTCTGATTCTCCATGCATCCGATCAACTGGATTTGTTGCTGAGCCGCTGACACTTCAGGGACACTTGCTGGCAATCCAAACAATTAGCTGTCCTAACAATTCTGTAGTAACAGCTACTCAAGGTAATCCGCGAACCCTAATAGCCTCCGAAAGATCAGACATTTGTAGTGCCGGAAGTAGTTTACAGTCCAATTAATTACGAAATGCATCTGTGGATCGAACCGGAAGTCAGATGTCCACTTAGAGTCGTAAAAAAATTGGACGAATTAAAATAATAAAATCGGTCAAATACATATCACACCGTCAATGAGCTGTCCATGTGCGGCTTCGGTCAAGAGCTCTCTATTAACCTGACCTCGATCGGCTCGATCACATTCGAATGAGATCTCCCGTTCACGCGCGAAGAGCACCACCGGTCCACGAAAAAGAGTTCATTACTCTACAAGTCAAAACTTTTTCATGGGTAATTATTTAGTTGCTGGTAGGAAAAAGTGACGACGAAAGAGTGTGTGTGAAGGGAGGGGAGCAAGAGAGTGGTGAGCCAAACGGCAAACTATCCTCCGGTAATTACACCGTGGCGGTGGCGGCTCTAATTGCGAGACTGTGCGCGACAACGGCCACACCGTCACCCGTATTTGGCCCAACCGTCTCTGTCTCTCTCTCTTTCTCGAGAAAGAGAGAGAGAGAGAAGCGGAGAGAGAGAGAGAGAGAGAGAGAGAGAAGCGATTTCGTGTTTCGGGCAGTCTCAACGTGCGTGTGGGTGGGAGCACAAGCAAGCTGCCACACAGTTCCAATTAAGATAAATCCCACGAAAAAACGTTTAATATTACAACAAAATCATCAAAAAAACCAACCAACAACAATCTAGAAAGCCGACTAGAGAGATCAGGTCGCCGTGGTTCAGGAGTTGAGGTCGTTAGACCGGACGGCAAAATCAGAGTCCCACGGATTGGCAGGTGAGGCTAGTGCAGCCGTTTCCTTGATCGTTTTCTCGACTTCTTTCTTATCGATGTCGATGTACCAGCTGGTCACCACAAAACACAAGGCTCCCAGGACGGCAATGAAAGTTGTGATGTAGAGCGCATCCTTTAAAAGATGAAAGCAAAATTTGTCAGTTAACAATGAAACAACTGCACGCTGTTTGTGCGTCACACTTGACGACACCCTGCTCAGCCTTCTACACATCTGTCTCTCTCAGGCACTTGCTCGTACTCCATTTCCAACGAAACAAGTTCAGGTTTTTAAAACGGTGGCGCTAGACCTACCTGCAGACTATTCCAATTGTTCCAGTCGGAATCACCCTCGGCGGGATAACGCGCTTTAATGGCATCCGATACCGCTCCCACAATCTGATAAGGAAACATTTCAGGCGGAAAGTTAAGTAAAGCCACTACGCGTACCTGGTACACACATGGCCACAATTTTGGGTGGCAGAGTTCAAGCCATCAGGGTGGTCTGAGTTTGAGTCGCTCGTACCTCGTACGCACATGGCCACAATTTGGGTGGCAGAGTTCGAGCCATAAGGGTGGTCTGAGTTTGAGCCACTCGTACCTCGTACGCACGTGGCCACAATTTTGGGTGGCAGAGTTCGAGCCATAAGGGTGGTCTGAGTTTGAGCCACTCTTGGCTAGAACTTGCCACTGCTTTCTCCTGACTCTTTGATTTAATGCCCAGCGGAAAAATTAGATTGAGCAAGCTGCTCTGAATTTCGCCAAAATATTTAAGTTCAATCAATCGATCAATCGAGTGAAGGCTGCATGGTCAGCTGGGATCAAGAACGCGAGCGCGGTGACTTAATTCGGCTCGAACTCGGACCACCCTTTTTGACTTAAAGTCTGCCAGCCAAAATTGTGGCCATGCGTGTATGTTCTAAACTCACGTATGGACTGGCGGCGTCGCCCAACGCATGACTGGCGAGGATCTGGAAAGCCTCTGCTGACGATCTCCTCGGAGGGATTACAACGTACTGCAAGCAAGCATGTCACGATTGAAGCAATCGCTTAACTATACTGAAAGTGATCAACCGATCTCTTACCAGTACGATGTCTGCAACAATCGCCCAGTTCAGACACAGGAACAATTCCGCGAAGAAAATTAAAGCCTACCAATGAAAGGGGATTTTGTTGGAGATGTTCGGCAGGCCAGAGAGATATTTCATTACCCATGTCAAGTCTGGGTAGTATCGTGACGCCATGATGCTAAAGTAGAGCAAGGGAGCGCAGACCAGCATGCCGAAACCGCAGATGAGGGGATCCGCCTTGACGGAGGTGGCAGTGCGCAGCTTCCCGGAACTGAAACTGCCAAGCCCGACTCCCGCGATCCCGGCAAAACATGTGATCACTCCAAATGTGAAAGATATCCTGAAATGTCGAGAAACAATCCGACATAAGATCTTCCAGTATGAGTAAGACGCGCTATTGCATCGGCGTCAGCTTTTTCTCTCCTTCCTTACGATGTTTGATCGATGGTATGGTCGTTCTGCTTCAGCCGCAGTGCGTACATGATGAACTGCGGCGCCCAGAAGGAGAGAGCTCCCGCCACGAACGCTACGCAGGTGAACCCTAACGTATCTCCTACAAAGCTCTTACTGAAACCACAAAAACGAGGCTTTAATTTTCCGTGCAGAATTTAATTTTGACAAATTGGCACGGACTTGACGAGCAGGCAACGGATGTCCATCAGCCATGTGGTACTGGCGACGTGCGCACCGCCCTCAGCTCCACCTCGTGGAGGATCACGCAGGAAGAGGATGATCAGTAGGACAGAGAGTACGCCGAAACCGGGAGTGACCTGCAAAGAATAATGTTCTATTTTAGCATAACGTCAAACATACTCTCGTTCATGCCCATTAAAGACGTCGAAATGCAACATTAAAGACGTCGCTCTCCCATACAGACACAACCATTGATCCATCTCTAGGTTAACGGACAAACATTCCAATATCCGGTCCTTAATTAACACCAGATGCCACAAAGAGTGGAGCGTCAAGAATACAGAAATCAACAAACCAGCAAATGGAGATAGTGATTCAGACAAAAAGGGCCATGCCAGTATTGTAAATGGAATTGGAATATGTAAGGTATCAAGCGATAAGAGGTCAGAGATAATGAACTATTTTGAGAGGTCCTTACCCTAAGAGCCCATTGCCACTCTCCAGTGCCTTTGGCGATACTGGAACCTAGCATGTAGCCCAGACCACTTCCAACCGGAATGGCAAAGTAGAACAATCCCAGCATGCGTGATCTCATAGCATCGGTGAAGAGATCGGAAATGATAGTCGGAGCGATGGTTGAGTAAGACGCTTCGCCCACACCGACAGCGGCTCGAATCACCAGCAAGAGTGAGAATAACTGGAAATCGACACAGAAAATCAAACAGGGAGTAGGGACTCATAAATCGCAGACAGTCATACATGTGGGGGAATGAAAGAGCCGAGAAGTGTCGTCAAGGACCAGAAGAGGATTCCCACACACATGAGCAGCTTGCGGGAGTAGCGATCGCCCAAATAACCAAACAGCGGAGCCAGCAACATGTAGCCGACAATGAACATGGTCTGCAGCAGTCCGGCCTCGGACTTTGACAGGTCGTAGTACTTCTCAATGTCACTCAGCACACCGGCAATCGTGTAGCGATCGATGTAGTTGAGAAGATTCACGAAGAACAGCAACGCCACCGCCGTATACTCCCGCCTTCTGGAGGGGCCGGACACGAGGATGGTGGCATCGCCGTCGGTTCCGCGCGACGTGAGGCTCTCACTGGAGACAGATGACGGATTATTCGCGTCCATTGTGCGTCGAGTAGGCGAGGAGTCGAGGAGGCGAGCAGGCGAGCAGGCGAAAAGAGAGCTTCAGATTAGGCTCAACACAAACAATCATAAACACTTGGCTTCCAGCTCAGGGATGGACTGTCGCATGGACTCTTTACGGCACATCCATCGCCTGATGGGTGGATCCTATCGCTGCAGAGTGAACTAGAACGCAGAAAGGAATATCAAGATTTGCGTTATGCTAAAACGGGCAGACGGGAAGCAAAATAATTCCCGTTTTGATAAGAACTTCAGAGCCGGTGCTAGAAATAATCTGACCTCCTACTAAAAGTGATCCCGAGTAAAAAACTTACCCCGTTCCAAACTGCCAATTGATCTTTCGCCCGTATTGAAATATCGTTTGAAGAGATACGTCGGAGGATGTTGATATTGTTGTCCAGGACGTCAGAAAAATGTTTCTAAAAACTGAGCAAAATAAATGTAATCAAACACTTGCCTCTAACAAAATCACTTGCCTCTGACAAAATCAACAACCTCACACCTCCTGTGTTAAAACGTATCCGTTCAATGACGAAGATAATCATCCGATCAGTGACAGCACGAGATAGAGACACACCAGCCGGAAGATTATTCTTTGTCAGTGACGTCGACAAATTCCTCCCCTTCCAAGACCAACCAGAATCGGATGAATTTTCACAACTTGAATGTCTTACCCGATACCTCCAAGAAATCGGTTTTCGTCGTTCAACGTGTTGGCAGCGCGTGCTCAATCAAAAGTGATGTGTTGTTATCTCTTTTCCAATGGGAACACGGACCGCATTGAGAATAATACAAATTTAACGCAGCAATTTCCTTGCCCGATAAGATAATAGTGCAATTCGGTCAGAAAGACGCTCACACCTCCGCGTCTGCTCAACTTTCAGTTGTCATAAAATGTCATGGAAGATGGTCAATACCAACACCGAGCGGGGGAAGGTGTGAAAACATTGGCCAACACACTGGAGACTTTTTTCGCCGTGAGAAGAATCAGCTGTTGTGCTTTTTCCCTGCTCCGGCCAGCTCGAAACTTCCCAGCTTCACGGTTCGGGTTTGGCCGACCGACAAACTTTATGGCATGCCGAGTGAGCCAACACGGCACCGGTCTGTTTCGCAAGCGATGGTGATTGCGCACGCTGGCACACCAAATTGATCGATAAGTGCCGGAAGATGGAAAATATTCTCGCGAAACCTTGAAAACAAAACCCGGGCCTCCATTTTCGCTATTCTTCCGTGTCCGGTGTCCACCGTCAGATGCGCACGGTCAAATAGTTTTCCTCTCGTGTAAGCTTTAAATTGAGCTGGAATTCGGGGAGAAATAACGGATTGGAAAGCGGACAGCGTTTTGGTGGGAAAACAAACTCTGGAAGAAGAAGATCGCCGGGAGAAGGTCGGAATTTCTGCTGTCCGCAGCGAACCATCGGCACGACAGCCCGACAGGAATGGCGACTACGCGACATGAAGGCGATTCGGATGATGTAGAATCGGACGGTGACTCATTCGAAAGTCTGATTCCACCGACGGCGGAATGCGCCCTGCGCTGCCAAAGATTCGCAGACGTCACGGGCACTAACGTAAGCAAGTATAGCATCTAATTGGTCGATCGTTTGATTGACTGATTTTCCACATCGAATGATTCTCACATGGTTCTTGCGTTTGGTCGGTGGATTGATTGTATGGCTTACTTAATTGCCCGGATTGAATTATGAAAGCTTCACAAATTACTACTAGTACGAGCATTTAAGCTTCGCAGACGTCACGGGCACTAACGTAAGCAAGTATAGCGAAGGCACCTGATTGGTCGATCGCTTGCTTGACGGATTTTCCACATGGAATGATGCTCGCATTTGTTCTTGTGTGCGGTCGGTTGATTGATTGTATGGATTGCATAATTGCCCTGATTGAATTATGAAATTATTATGATTCAATTGCTTGATTGCTGTTTCGGTTTTAATTATGTCGCTTTATGTGGCGATCAGTTGATTGATCTCTGGATGTTTAAAAGATCGGAGTGGGTTGAATTCCACCGTTGAGGTAATTGATTGAATTATTCTGGTATTCGTTGAAAGGATAAATTAAAATATGGAAATATAAATTTCGGTTCTTTTAGAACTTGGTTAATTTTAACAAGCGTCTCAGTTTCGCATAAAAATTGGATCGGTCTGATGAGTGCCTCTTTTTAATTTTGCAGACAGCCATCGCGCAGACCTATTTGCAGGACAGGGCTTGGAACTTGGAGGTGCGCGGAAATTCCCATTGCTTTTTGCGCCTGATAAATATTATTTTATAAATATTAACTAATCGTCGAAATGTAGTTGAGTGTTTCGGCCTACTTCATGGAGATGGACGACGTCCGATCAGTGAGCACTGGTGAGGGCGCGGCGGTCGTCGGTGGTCCTGTGCCAAACGATGCAGGTGAGCCGGCACAGGACAATGAGGAGCCGATGGTCATCGACGTCGACGCGATCCCCGATGCGAAAGGATGCGCCGAGATGGTTGCCAAATTTGTTGAGCAGACGGGCACGAACTCGGATATTGCCGTGCCTTGTTTGGTCCGCCACAACTGGAATTTAGAGGTACGAAGTTTGAAGAGGTCCGAAGAAGATCACCTGTAGCGGAGCGTAAAGCTTGTTTCTATTTCACTTTGCAGAGCAGTATTCGTACGTTTCGTGACGGATCCCCGCATCGTAGTCGTCCCCCGCAGCCGCAGCTCACTAATCCCGCGCGGTGCGTAGTAAGATGGCCCATCTCCTTCTAGAGGTCCAGTTCCCAATTTTGCCACCGTCTTTTTTGTAATTTTAATTGACACTTGTCGATAAGGGTTGTTTTTCGTATGAAAAACAGTGGGCTTACTACCGAGGTGAGTACATCAAGGAAGCGTGCCAATTGGGGCAGTGATGATGCCCCTGTTCAAAAGAAATCCATTTCCGAGGACTCTGCCTCGTCCACCAGGACTGCCTCATCCAATGGCGATGGGGCTTCGATCAGTCGCAGCTCACGAAATGGCGATCCCGCTATGCCCAATTTGGGAAGTGGTGATGGACCGGGGAACCTCCAGCCGACTCTCTTCCGACTGATCACATGGAACATCGATGGTACTGTACTGTCGCGATTCTAACGGCCAGCTTAGCCCCGCGTCCCCCGTGCAAGACTCTGTGTGACGTCACGGATTCAATTCCGGCCCGGCCCGGGCCCGGGGGTTGTAATTTACTGGTAGGGCCAAAAAACGGCCGTTAGAATCGCGACAGTACAGTACTAGTAAATCGGCTGAAGAAACTTCTTGTTTTCCTGAATCATTTCGCTTTATTTGCCGCAGTATAATTAATTATAACTGTTCACATAACTGTGTTATTTATTGAATACTATTTTGGTAGGGCTTGATCAACAAGGAATTGGCATCCGCACTCAAGAGGTCGTGGCTGAAATTTTGCGCAAGGACCCGGACGTTGTTCTGTTACAGGTACATACAATCAACGACAAGATTGAGTACAGTGGAGGGTACGGGCAAAAGGGGCGGAGCATGGGGTGACATGTTTGAAAATGGAAGAAAGCAGAAAGAAAGCAACCGCTGCAGGTCAGGTGGTTGATTGTTTGATTGTTTGAAAACCACGCCCTGCCCCCGCCCCTATTGCCCATTCCCCGAACCCTCCAGTGTACTCAATCTTGTCGTTGACTGTACGGCTTCCCATTACTATCGTCTCATCGAACTCTCGCCACTGGTTAAGATGCTGCTTTGTGCCTCAGTGTCGACGTTGTTTTAGGAAGTTGTTCAAGAGAGCCGCGATATCTTGACTGCTCGCTTGGGTTCCGTCTACGGCTTTCACTTCGGCGAACAAGCACAGTACTACACCGCTATTCTGTTAAAGAAACAGACTGTGCAGCTGGAGAGGAGTGATTTGTTCCCGTATCCCGACAGCACAATGGGTCGGAATTTGCTCACGGTGATGGTAAGCACATTGGAGACCTCCCTCTGCCTATATGTCAAAACAAAGAAGCTCAGAATGAAGGGACAAGCAAATGCGTGGCATTCATACTCTCAGAGACCATACTAGCATTTTGTGTGTGTGTCTTTGTAATTGTTAGGCCAGTTGGAGTGGGATCCCAATGACATTCATGACATCTCATCTGGAGTCGTGTAAAGAAGGCACCAAGGAGCGGCATGCTCAATTGGCGCTGTGCTTTCAGCGCATGACTGCTCAGAACGCCGTGCGGACCGTTTTGTTTGGTGGCGACCTGAACGCTCGAGAGACGCTGAGGGAGAACGACGTCAAGATCGCCGGAGGATTGCCGGCTAACGTCAGGGATCTGTGGGTGGAAGGCGGATCCCGGCCCGAGGTCCGGTACACATGGGATTGTGCCACAAATGTCAACGCCGGCGCCTTGATTTCCCATGGCAAACCCCGGTGCCGTTTCGACCGGCTGTATCTACGTCCGAGTCAGCAGCAACAGCTGAGATTCAAATTCTTCGGGTTCGCTGGCATCGACAAAGTTCCTCATTCTCAGCGTTACGCCAGTGACCATTGGGGTCTGATGTCGGATTTCGAGAAAGTATAGTGCCAATGTCCGGAGAAATCTTTCTGGTGGAAAGTTCTTTCGTTTCGAGCATAGTCCACGTTCCGAGTGCGTGTACCATTTTACTAGTAAACGCCCCCTCAGAATAGTAGGATGAAGAAACCTGCCTTTAAATTGAATCTCTTTTAGCTAAATCTTGGTGTTGGAATCTTAATCTTCGCTGTAATCTCTTCAACTGGAATTCTGCGTTCCCTACTAGTTATGGCATGTGGTACACAGTACATGTACAATCAATGACAAGACTGAGTACACTCCGGTCCGGGGTATGGGCAAAAGGGGCGGAGCAGGGGGCGGTCAGGTGGTTGATTGTTCGATTATTTGAGAAGCACCCCTGCAACGCCCCTTTTGCCCATACCCTGGACCCTCCAGTGGAGAGTCCGGGGTATGGACAAAAGGGGCAGAGCATGGGGTGGTCAGGTGGCTGAGTACACTGGAGGGTCCGGGGTATGGGCAGAAGGGGTGGTCAGGTGGTTGATTGTTCGATTGTTTGAGAAGCACTCCTGCAACGCCCCTTTTGCCCATTCCCCGGACCCTCCAATGTACTCAATCTTGTAGTTGACTGTATTGGGCTGCTCCGGAGATGTCATGTGTCACTTCAGAGGATGATTGCAGTGTCCATGCACTCTGAGAAGGAACACAATAAGAAACTTTCTCTGTCCGCTCGGGATTCATTTTGGCTTTTGTGCTAATCAAACAATCAACCCAACGCATTCCACTGCATTAGGCCTGTGCATATTGGCTTTTGTGCTAATCAAACAATCAACCAAACGCAGTCCACTGCATTAGGCCTGTGCATATAGAACATGTTCATGTAGCTGTACATAATAAATAATGAAAAAGCAAACAAATTTCTTTTGCTTTCAGTTAAAACTAGGACAAATAAATGGTACGCAAGAAAAACAAAAGTATAACGAGATGATATTTTACACTTCTCCCCAGGGAGGATCAGTCTCTGAATCCCAAAATCAGGTCAGACGAGCGAAACTTCCATTCATCCTCACGCAGGATTTTGTCCGCGGTGGCTCGCAGCTCCGCCATCAGGTTGAGATACTCTTTTTCGTCCATCGCTGCGACGTCGGCGGCGGTGGGGGGTAATACGCGGCCCATCGGTCCGGGACGTTTCATGCGGGACTCAATCTCTTCGGGGTCACTGGAATACGACGCGGCGTCCGCATCCTTGTCCGCCGTGTCGGGTGAGCTGAAGAGCCGCCGAGGCATTATGCTGAGTTCGGGGGATGTCCGTGCGGTGGAGTCTCTGGCGCTGGACAGGAGCGAACTACCCGAAGCTAAATAAAGAGATGGTGAGAAAAATCCAAAATTCGAACTGGTGATTGATTGATTGATTGATTTGTAATAAATAATTTTGCTTCCTTTACCGTTTCCGTGACGCGTGTTGGCACTAACAGGAGGCATCTTTAATGCTGGTAAGATATCTTTAGTTAATTAGATAAATTTTTCTATTGAACCAGAATTACAGAAACAACAATCTCTGCGACGTTATTGCAGTTTAGGAGAGACAACGATTGCCAGGAATAGCTGAAGAGTCTTAAGTCGAGGCGTCGAGCGTCACACGAGAGAGACGAAACACAAGAGAGAACCACAACACTGCGCATTGCACGAATGGTTGCACCGATCATTGCGCATTGCACACAATCCAGACTATCATCGATTGCTTGCTTGATTGTCTGATTCAATTCGAAGAAACATAATTTGTCTTAAGTGACTCCTGAGTCGTGACGCTTTTCACGAATCTGGCTTTTTGGCTGAGGAAGATTTCACAGTTCAATAAATATATTCAATTGGCCCTGACTTCTGAACCACTGATCTATTATTTCTTTATCCCAAGAGATTTATCGAATTATCGAATCTCAGCTCGACAGTCGGGATAAATTCTGCGGTACGGGATTGTTACCGTTCCGTTCGTCGGTTGATTGAGGTATTGTGCTGCAAAATATCTCACGTTTTTCTGTTCGTGCAACAATAATACTTTTACATAGTACAATAGCTAGTAACTCCTGTCCTTTTAGGAACTCAAGCGGCCCTGCTTGAAATTTTCGCACAGTGGTCGAGTCTATCTGTAAGAATTAAACAAACAGACCTGCGGAAGATGAGTGCGTCACCGGGACCCGGCACGACGGAGCAGCGACGACCGAACAATAGTAGTAATCGCAACCATCACGCCAACAAACGGGGGAACAGCCGCGGAAACCCCTACACCGGACCTGGAGCAGCTCCGCGGACCTCGCATCCTTCGAATCCGGACACTGCAGCGCGGCGCACCTCTAAATTGGCTTACGACCCGGCGGAATATCAGTTAATCAGTCATTTACCACGACGCTTCCCGAAGGGGCCCGGCGACGTCTACCTCACCCTGAAGACGCCCTTCCGAGCGCAAATGCAAAAGTGTAAAAAGCTGCTGGAAGCCTCGGGATGCCGTGAGGTTACCCTGCACGGCATGGGGGCAGCTGTTAACAGGGCGGTTAATTTGGCGCTGCAGCTGCAGTCGGATTTCGGCGGCGATCTGCTGGAACTGTCCCCGACGACCGGCAGTGTGGAGATGACGGATGAGCTGGAGCCGTTGCGCGACGATTTGGATCCGATTTCACAGTCGCGATTTGTTTCTGTTATCAAGATTAAAATTTCATTCACGAGGACATTGGAAGATGTGGCAGCGCCGAAAGCAGCGCAGAAGACGTAATTGTTGAGCATATTTCAACTGTCGCGTCTGTGCGATTCTGCTATTTTACTTCCGACTCTTTTCTTGTATATTCTGTGACAAGATATGGAGGCGATTTCATTCTTTCATGTGTTTTCCGAAGAGGTTCTTGAGTCCAATCCATAGATCAATCTAGGCCAATTCAGTTGGTGTGGGCCATGGTGTGGGCCGTGGTGTGGGCCGTGGTGTGGGCCGTGTGGTGGGCCGTGTGGTGGGCCGTGTGGTGGGCCGTGTGGTAGGCCGTGTGGTAGGCCGTGTGGTGGGCCGTGTGGTGGGCCGTGTGGTGCATTGCTTGAGTTTAAAAATTCATTAATCAACGAATCAATCGACGAATGTACGTAACATTGAGGCAGCTACTTTAGAAACCTTGCTATTTACCTTAGGGGAATAATGCTTAGAGATTGGTTAACAGCCATGCGTTTGTGGATCTATCACAATTAGCCACTTTCTCCATTGAAAATGGCCTTATTTTAACCTGGACCCTGTACAGGGCCAACGTGGAATAATTTCGTAGCAGATGCCTGCAAAAAATATGCAAACTCAGTTTTCAGCAGTCGGAGGATTTTTATAGAAATTAAAGGAAATCTGGATCAACCGATTAATCACAACGAGGCGATTCTGGAAAAGGGATAGCTGAGCTGCGTTATTGCATCCCTCGATTGGTCTGCGTGGTGAGTTATTGATTTTTTTAGCTTGGCCGAAAAGAAGCTGCTGCTGTCATCCCGTTTCACGAATAGTCTCTCGTCTCACGAATAGTCTCTCGTCTCACGAATAGTCTCCCGTCTCACGAATAGTCTCCCGTCTCACGAATAGTCTCCCGTCTCACGAATAGTCTCTCGTCTCACGAATAGTCTCCCGTCTCACGAATAGTCTCCCGTCTCACGAATAGTCTCCCTGATTTTCACGCCACCAGTGCCAACATATGTGTGAGAATGTGGGATCATCATCATAATACCGTATTGTTTCGTCTATTCCAGATTCTTACTATTACTCTCTCTCTCTCTTCCTCTCCTCATTTCTGGAGGGCCTGCCACCTGTATAATTGATGCCAGGCTGAATGAAGGGGTGAATTACGCGCTGGGTGGTGGGTGTTGATTGCGTCCTCGGGGCTGATCTGCACACTGCATCCTTTTCCTGTGCTGCACTTCGGAAATGGCCCTCCGTAAAGTCAAGGGGAACATTGAGCGGCTATTCGATAAGAGCCTGACGGATCTGGTCAGGGGCATCAGGAACAATCGCGATAATGAGGTACGATTTTGCAGCATGTTTTGGAGGCTTTGGGCAGGTGGCCTTGTGGGTTGGTATTTAATGGAATCGCTCAATTTATTGATTGATTGATTGAATGTTTGATTGATTGATTGATTGATTGATTGAATGTTTGATCAGGTGGCCTAGTGGGTTGGTATTTCATGGAATCGCTCAATTCATTGATTGAAGTTTGGTTTGAAAAGCATATCACATACGAAGCACGCTCCATTAGTTTATAGCAAACGAAGAGAGCATCGCCTTTTTCGCTTATGGAATTTCATTTGCAGGTATTTGGCTGATTGATTATTCGGTTATGACTTTTTCAGAATAATGATTGACGACAACCTGGTCATATCGTTTTTGTGTGTGTGTAGACAGACTGGAGACGATATACTGATCATTAAATTGACTTTCGATTGGTTCATTGATTGATTGAATGTTTTCTTCGTTCCACCTGTATTTTACAGGTGGGACATTACAGGGATATTCCTGCTCTGCCTGAAAGTTAGTGCATTTAAACTCTCAATGTTTTCACTTTTGTGTAGGCCCGTTATATCGCCCAATGTATGGACGAGATCAAGCTAGAGCTGAAGCAGGACAACATTGCCGTCAAGACCAACGCCATCGAGAAGCTGGCCTATCTGCAGATGCTAGGCTATGACATCTCCTGGGCGGCCTTCAACATAATCGAGGTGATGAGCTCGACGAAATTCACCTGCAAACGGGTGGGCTACCTGGCTGCGGCGCAAACCTTCTCGGATGAGACCGACGTTTTGATGCTGACTACCAATATGATTAGGAAGGACATTACCTCGTCGAATTTGTACGACGCTAGTATCGCCCTCGGCGGATTAGCCTGCTTCATTTCCAACGATTTAGCCCGCGACTTGGCCAACGATGCCATGTCGTTAATGACTTCATCGAAGGCATATGTCCGGAAGCGAGCGGTGTTACTCATGTATAAGGTGTTTTTGCGGTGAGTGTTAGACACGAGACAAATCGGCAGACTGACTGAGAGGACCGAAAGCCAGACGCGAAGACAAGCGGTCTGTCAGATAAATACATAGACAGACAGACAGAAAGACAGACAGACAGACAGACAGAACAGAAAGATAGGAAGATAGACACGCTGCAAGAATAGATGGACACTGTAGTTCTTATGCCAAAATCAACAGTGGATACTTGATTTTAGGTACCCCGATGCTTTGAGGCCCTGTTTCGCTCGCCTGAAAGAAAAACTGGAGGATCCCGATCCAGGCGTCCAATCCGCGGCCGTGAACGTCATCTGTGAGCTGGCACGTAAGCACCCCAAGAACTACCTCGCCCTGGCGCCGACTTTCTTCAAACTAATGACCAACTCTTCCAACAACTGGATGCTAATCAAGATCATCAAGCTTTTCGGTGCGCTGACGCCGTTGGAGCCGCGGCTGGGCAAGAAGCTGATTGAACCACTTACGACGCTAATCCATTCAACATCGGCCATGTCGCTGCTGTACGAATGCATCAACACGGTGATTGCTGTGCTCCTGTCCGTGGCC
>LRSR01001583.1:0-22858 GCA_001579985.1 Hypsibius dujardini | reverse complement strand
AGAGAGTTAGACAGATACCTTTCAGAAAGACATGCAGGCAGGCAGACATGCAGAGAGACAGACATACAGTACATTTGATAGTAAGGGCCTCGTTGTCACGCATAATGGGTTGAATGAGGTCCATAATGAGCCTAATGAAGGATCATAGATAAGATGAGTATTTATGTGGCAGGCGTATAAAATGGCGAAAGGATTGACGGGGAAGAATGGGAGCAGGGGCATGTAAGGAGGAAGTAGCCCGAAAGAGCTACTTGGAGAGGCTGTTTAGTTTGGCGCAACAGTAGCCAGAGCTGGTGATGCCGGGATGGGGTGCGCGTAACTGGAGCACCCAAGCACCAATCACGCCGAGTATTATGGCAAATATTTACTGAATCCTCAAGTGCCAAAGAGCGAAAGACAAACTGTACGCGATGACGGGAGAGAGCTTATCGAACCGCTGCAGAAGTCGGCGACTCCGCGGTCCCGGGGAGGAACTTGAAAGTTTACATTAGGAGCATACAAAAAAAAACGTGAACACCATTCGGTTGCAAGTTTACATTATTATGCTTTTCCGACTGACGCTTTCAGCATACAAACAAGATTGACAGCAGGTACCCGACGGTACTCGTGTCATTATATTAGGTGGCGCCCTTATATAAACAAGGCGTTGGCTTTCTTTTCTTGGCTCCAAAAAACAATACGCTGATATTTTTGAAAACAATAAAACGAGAGATCAAAATCCGATCGCAGAACATAATTACAGCTTTGACAATTATTTTCAAAATGTTGTTCCAGCTCAGTTTATCGACCCAAAATACGCTCGGCAAGTTTCAACTAATGCTTTATACTTTCAGCGTGCCTTCCAACTGACCTGGATGAGAATTTCACTTCATTATTCTACCGCAGCAGTACGCACAAATCTCCACGTCTCAGTATAAACCTGCTCTAAACCTTAGAGCAGTGAATACGCCAGAGCAGATACAATCTTTTTAATTAAAAATCATTGAGATGAGCAACTGATCAAAATTAGCCAACGCACTCGAACTTCACAATATACCGCAAAAATAAATTATTACTGTAAAGTTCTGACTACATGGTGCTGATACTTAGACCCACCAATGAATTTGTAGCAAGACAAAATTAACTAGCTCGAATCAATACTACAATCCAGCACTCGGTTCCGGCATGATCAATCGAGCACCAGCAAATCAGTTGTCATCAAGCAATCAAGCACTGGTGCGGTTTAAAATTTATTCACAACTCCGACTCGATTCCCAACTCTTCACCAGTAAACTAGTTCTCATTGAAAAAGCTAATTTCGGTATAATCTCTACCCTCATTTTTACCGACTACTTGATTACCAATATCACCGCTGATAGTTTTGCAATTAATCAAACCGGTTGTTTTTTATTGGTGCGATGACGTGATAGCACATGTGGTCGGAACTCTACAGTATTGTATATAATTAATTAATCTTTCCATTATTTTAGTTAAATAATCAGTTGAATTATTTAACTATTTATAAGTGCGTATGAAATTCAAAATCTATCATGTAAAATGTGTCACAAAAACGGCTGGATAGCAAAACTTAAAAGAATTGCGGCAACCTATAAAAATTCACGCGAAATTAATCGGACTAAGCATTTACAAAAACATTCAACGCAGGCGAGATGTTTTGCTGGAGGTCCCCATCTCTAACCTCGGATTATCGCGAGAAATCCCAATTCAACATACTCACTCGGTTCGCCCCTAAATATCCTCTCGACTTGACCCAAAAAACTCAAGCTGTGGCTTGCTGATTTGCAATCCCATACCACATGCAGTCGTAATCGTAAAGGGATACCGCGAACCGAGGCCACAACTTACCGCAAGATAGCCTGACGCTCGCGTAAATCCTTCCTCCACTCGTTCAAAATCAATAAATAAACACACGCTTCAAAGGGTCCATCAAATGCAGGGAGAAGAGAGCAAAAAAAAAGATTCCAAACGTCCCTGGGAGTGAAACCACCCCAGCCGGAAGAATCAATTCGGTTAGAGCGCGCGGGGAGGTAAGGTGCAAATTAGGGTTTTATGTTACGCATGGCAGGGCGGGTCCGTGCGTTGTGTTGTGTGTTGTGGGTGTGATGTGTCAGAAAATACAAAGGGAACGCTTTTTGACAGGAGGAGTGAGTGCGAGTGCAATGCGCGCGTGTATTTTGTGAGTGGGGACGTCTAACTGGCTAATTATGAAGTTAGCACGGCTGGAACTGCCACTGCAGTGCAGACACACGTCTAAAAGTTCCTTCCTCTCCCGATTTTTGGGGTCCACATCTGTGTTGTACTAAGTACAGTATGCAGCTGCATACAAGTATACAGTCAGGGGCAAACTGTAAGCAGAACTTTACAGTCAGGGGCAACTGTAAGCAGGACTTTACAGTCAGTGTATTTTATTCCGCTCTGGACTAGCAGAAGAGGGCGTTTTGTCTGATCCCTCAGTCGCCATGTTTGCCTTTTCAGTGTGAATGCATATTCTGTGGCACATACGTTGTTGCACTACTGTCTGAGTGACGTGTACACAAAGTACACAAGAAGTGTGTTGCATTATTAGGATGCGTTGGAATGAAGGATGGGGATAGGCGCACTGCTTTGGCCACAAGTCCCTCTCCCATTCCCCTTTTTATCCCCTCCACCTTATCTACTTTTTCATCTTGGCCAATGTCCAAACCTGGGAGTTTTTACAATAAAAAACTGAGGAACAATTGGGCCTTCCAAAATGATCAAATGTGTTTTGATGACTCAAAGAGACATTGGTCAGCAGTCGTAAAAGCAACAAAGAACAAAAGATCGACGGCAGCGGACTTAAATGTTGGGTTCAGAGCTATCGGTTATCAATTCAGCAAAAATCACATAAACTCAAAAGTTACAGAGTTGGATTGGGAACAAACATATCAATAATAAATTTTGATTAGAAAAACATGTAGAACCGCAAAACAGAACTTTTTGTTGGACGAAAAATGTTGCTGCAACAAATGTTTGGAAGTGGAAACTGATCCTGTTTTATTATGTGGAAGTGAATTTACTGTTAATTATTTGTCGGTTTTCTATGTAAATTTTGAGCTGTTAAGTAACTTCCTTTTCCCAAAAAGCGTCTCAAAACATCATTCCTCGGCATTAACCCGAAACGCGTTTTAGAAACGACTTCATTTTGTCGGGACATGTATTAAACATGGACTATTGATCTATTTTAAATAAAAATTTGCTTACTTTTTTGCAATATTCGAAAAACCAAAAGTTGTTTCAAGCCGTTCGCTCGCCTTATTTCGGCTCCTCAAACTCTGTGGCAAAAGGCTGCTCCAGCTCAGATCATTGAGAATTGGAAATCACAATTTGGAATCAACATATTGAACACAATTGAACATATTGAACACAAATCACAATTTGTTTTTATGTTTTAATGAGAAACGTTCAAATATGAAGTTTATTTATTTCCAAACGAATTTGAGCGTTCTTGAATATGTATTTATTGTTTGCATTGTAGAAACTTGGCCTAATGGAAAAGGCCCTAATCAATACTGATCTTTGGCAACATTCATATAAGTATGCTATTTATTTTCGAAAGCTAACGCATGCAGAAAAAGTGCTAGAAAATGGATTACTACATTTGTAGTACAGAATATTTTGTCTTAGTTTAAGGTGGCTTTTTTAGTTAGATTTGTACGTTTTAGAAAGTAATGAAAACTCAAGTAAATTCTCATAGATCATACTCAGGGGATATGAAATTGCTAAAATCGAAATATAATTTTTAAAAGATTTAAAATATAATTAACAATTACACCTGATATCCGTCAGGCAGAACCGTTCAAGCAAAACGAAGGTGACCTCATGTCAAAGAGACAAGTTATCGTTAGCCTAGAGACTCGAATTTAAACCAGATAAATTAAGAAAAATTCAGCAGTTTCTGCATAAAAAATTGGACGATTTTTTCATTCGTTTTTGGGATATGAAAAACCCCATTTTTTGTACTAAATTCTGCCTTAATCAATTGCACTAATTCCCGCCGAATTTAACGCCCCCTCGCCCGACACATAGTTTCATCAAGACGACGAAGATGGTGAATGCTCATAAAGAGCCTGTCTTCCAGCTCCCCAAAGAGATCGACGAGGCGCTTCGGATGTTTGTTCGCAGTTTCATAATGTAAGATTCCCCAGAAAGAATCCGAAAAAACTCGAAAAAAATATAGAGCACAGTTCATCTTTTAGGGATCATATTCCGCAAGATTCTGACACTTTTGTCACCTACGCCGCCAATTATTTCAACGCAAAGAAGCAGACCGAATTCGGCGTACCTTGGCCGTGCGGCGCACCCTTTAAGCGGACCCTCGCGCAGCAGGGACCCAACCGCATCCGCAGGTCCCTATCGAAATCGGCGAAATTTATCCCGGATTTGAGAAAAAAGGTCCACGTACCCGTTGAGCCGATTTTTAAGGCACCGGCACAAACGCTAGAACCAAGAAAGACAAGAGTGCCTTGTCGAATGGATAATGGCTCGGAAACGGGCTCGTCGAGTCCGGTGGTGAAGGGGACGGATCACCATGGGAAGGCGTATTCGTGCTGTTACTGTTCGCAGGGCAAAGGCTACTGTCAGTGCACGAGTAGTGACGACTTTGGGGTCAATCCGTCGTCGTTGGACATGGCGCCGTCGCAGCTGGATGAATGTCATTCTGGGTGGTGGCATACGGTCAAGTCAAAGGTGGACTTGGCGGAGAAGCGCAGGAGGAAGCTGGAAAAGAGGAAGTCTGCACCGGGACGGATCATTCGGTTGTTGGAAACGACGGGGAAGACGGTGGCGGCGCCAGTAGCAACGGATGCGAAAGACCCAGCACCCATTGTCAAGAACGATGATTAAGATTTGTAATTCGAGTCTTGTTAGCAAATGTTGGAACGTGATAAAATTACCATGGAAATTGATTTGGCTAGCGTTAATTATTCCGTTGATGTACGCAATATAAATTGGCAAAGAGTCAGGCGAAAGATATGTTACTATCTAGTTCTGTCTGTTTGTCTGTCTGTCTGTCTGTCTATCTATCTGTCTGTCTGTCTGTCTGTCTGTCTGTTTGTCTGCTTGCCTGCATGTCTGTTTGTCTATTTGTCTGCCTGTCTGCTTGCCTGCATGTCTGTTTGTCTGTCTGTCTGCGTTCTCGTCTGTTTGTGTCTGTCTATCTGTCTATATATTTACGATGTCAATATCATCGCCCCATTGCTGATTTATCAACAAGAGAAGAGGTCCATTATCTCTCGTGTGCGAGTATGATTATAATAAAACGTAAGGTCCTGTCTTCTATTTATGGTGGTTGTACTGCAATTCAAAGAGCATAAACCAGTCGGCCATTAGACTTAAATGTCCCTGAAAACTGGCGATACATTTTTTGCCCAACAACATTCAGGGCCCTTCCCACCAACCACATAGAAATGCCCACAAATCCAGTCTGATATATTAAAGAAGCGGTATAAAGTACGGAAGTTGACTGAATTCCCCAACGCAGCTATCTATATTTATCTGAAGCCTAGGGAATCGAGTGATAAACATTAGCAGCGTTTACAGGCACCACGCAAGGATCAAGGTACGAGATGTCTATGTAAGAACTAATGCCGCACTTAAATATATAAATGAAATAAAACATGTCTAAAACAGATAAAGCAACAACGATAAAGCCTCGCATTTCTTTTCCGCTGTAAACTTCCATTGCAGCTTTACTATTAAGACATTATTAAGACGCAGGGGCTACCCGTCCCCTGATTGAAAATTTACTGGCTCACTGACTTTCTGTTTTAAAACCCATGTTTCAAAAAGGAGCAGTTCTTGTTGTAAGAGTTCCGGGTGGTGCTAGATTTCTGTTCTGGAATCGGGAAATTTTTAGAACATCCAAAACTTCTCGATTTCCATGTTTGACCTGCGTTGATTGATTGATGAATCTGTTCCACTTTTGAAAGTAATCGAAAGATAAAATTAAGCCTGATTCCACACAATAGGCAGGAAAGCTATAGGACCGGAGACGGAGACAAAGACAGACAGAGTGAAAAAAGAAACATAAGACAACACTAAATTTAAAAACTCCAACATGGCCTTGCAAAGCCAAAATTTCTGCCTTTTGCGAGCGCAGAGCGCGAGCAATAGCTTGTATTTTCTATTGCTGAGACAGGCCTTCACGCGCGATCGTCGTGATCGGTGACGGGCACTCACGGAAACAGCTGACTGTTATTGCTCGCAAATCGCATCGGATGTTGTGGCCACCTGTGTGACATTCCTATTGCATGCTGGGTGCGCATGCTGAATCGTCATAACTCATAAACAAACATCCAACACGACGCATAGCTTGTACGTCGAATTGTACAAGATGACTTTCAGAGTCTAGTCTACAATAGAGAACCCCCGAGGGACCTACCTTCGACTAACGCCGTGTCCTATTTCCTTAATGACCGGACATTTCCTATCGTCGAGTTTGCTAATCGGACATTAACGGGCAACGGCGAAAAGCGGGTACGACGAGAATTGTTTGTCTACTGTCTGTGTGTCTGTGTGTCTGTTTATTTATGGCTGTTTGTCTCTTTGTCTGTCTGTCTGTCGGTCTGTCTATCTGTTTATCTGCCTGCCTGCCTGTCTTCTTGTCTTCCTGCAAGCCCATTTGCCTCTATAGCTTTTTGTCTATCATTACATCCGAATGTTTCTCAAGTCGTTTGCGCATGTAGCTTGTCTTCCTTTTATCCATACATTTGACTCAAGTATCTCTTCGAGTTTGCTTGTTTTCCAGTCTATTTCAATTTTCCTGGGGTATGTCAGCCTTTCTATCTAAGAGCTAAGCAGAGCCCCGGCGCTGAGAATCAGACGTTATCCCTTTTTTTGCAGAAAGAAAGTGGACTCGCCGAGAGGACTTCATACTGCAGTTTGAGTTTATGGTCAAGGATGACGCGTCAATCTAGTGCTCCGCTCGTTTCGGCAGTTTCGGGTTCCGATGCCATCGTTCGAGAAAGTCCAGATAACTACATCTCCCGTACCTTGAAGGCTACATTACGACCTCCTGCTCTGAGCTGGAGCAACTGGCACAGAGAACTCAACTGGCTCAACGTCGGGATTCTCACTTTGATACCGCTATTAGCACTTATTGGAGCCTGCTTCACAAAGCTCCGCTGGGAAACTGCCATTTTCAGCGTCATCTACTATTTCTTCACTGGATTAGGTGAGTGGGAGGAAATGAGCTTACGATGTTAGACGGACCGTGGTCGTCGTTCAGAACCACATCTATTTGTACCTATCTCACAATCTCGAGATGTGCGCTTGGCATGGTGCTTCAGGGTTTCGTGCACTGAAAAAGCATCAGTTAAAATGACGTAGTATTATTAGATCCATGCATTTGATTATGACAGACGTTCCATGTGACACATGCACATTAGGCTTACACAGACACATGCACAGGCACTGACACAGAGACAAACACAGATACTGGCTGCAACGCAGACATAAACACAGATACAGACACAGACACAGACACAGACACAGACACAGACACAGACACAGACACAGCGACAACAGATGCGATAAGCAGACACGGTCTAGACAATTTGGCCGTCTAATCGAGAACAAAATTCATCTTTATTGGTAGTATTGGTACTCAAATTGTTTATTGTCCTTCCAGAGTACCGCGTGGCTTGATTAATAATGGTGTTTCCGTCTCACACAGGCATCACGGCCGGATACCATCGCCTCTGGTCCCACCGCTCCTACAATGCCTCGAAATCGTTGCAGTACATTCTCGCCGTCGGTGGTGCCGGTGCCGTGGAAGGATCCATCAAATGGTGGTCTCAAGGCCATCGTGCTCACCACCGGTACACAGACACTGACCTTGACCCTTACGGCGCGCACCGTGGCCTCTTCTGGTCCCATATCGGCTGGATGCTGCGGAAACCACCGGGGAAATTGGCAGCTGTGGATGTCAGTGATTTGTCCAAAAACGAGGTCGTCAAATGGCAACATAAGCACTACCTGGCACTGGCATCTACTATGGCGTTCCTCGTGCCCACTGTGATACCATGGCTGTTGTGGGGTGATGCCCAAGGTGGTTATGTGTACGCTGGACTAGTACGCTTGGTGTTTATTCAACACGTAAGCTTATTAAACAACTTTTGTATTAACTTTTACAACTTTTTGTACTTTTGTACAATGCTATTGTCCCTGTTTGTACATATCTGTGCCTGTGTCTGTGTATGTGCCTGTGTCTGAGTCTGTGTCTGTGTTTTTCTGAACATGCATGTATCAATATTGATGATAAAATTTTATCTGATGGTCCCGCTGTTACTTTAGTCCACGTTCTGCGTCAACTCTTTGGCACATTGGCTGGGCGAGACGCCGTTCGACGATAAACACTCACCCCGCGATCACTTCCTCACAGCTCTCGTCACCATCGGTGAGGGCTACCACAACTTTCACCATCAATTTCCGATGGACCACAGGAACGCCATCAAATGGTATCAGTACGACCCTACAAAGTGGTTCATTCGGGGCTGCCAAATGATTGGCTTAGCTAGCCATCTCAAGGTGAGCTCGTTGTTACAATAAAGACAAAGACATTATACCGTAGAATTCCGATCAACTGATGCTGATTCTTGGACCCCGCCCCGCCCCCAGTAAATTAGTTCCGACGGGCTGAAAACCCTGAAGTGCCTCAATCAAGTAATCAATCACCCGATTCTCACACAATTTGTAACGAGAATGTAGGCAATCAAGCACGTGCAGTCTTGTGGTCTATTTTTGTAACCAATCAGCTCCAATCTCTTTTGACTGAGCTGATTGAGCAAAAGCACCAATTAATCGGAAATCTACAGTAGATGTATTAAGTTGTTTCGCATGGTGATAATTGCAACGTGTTGTCTGTAGGTCTTTCCCGACAACGAAGTACGAAAAGGTCAATTGACCATGCAGCTGCAGCGTCTTCGAGAAACTCAAGACAGTCTGGCATGGCCCACAGACACCAACAATCTTCCAGTTATCTCATGGGAAAGCTGTAAGTCTTTAATCTTGCTAGTTGCAGAGTGTCCATGGGTGTCTTATCCAGAGTCTGCTGCCGGATCTTTGTTTAGTCTCGCATGATGTCGAGCTTCTATGTCTGTGTCTGTGTCTGTGTCTGTGTCTGTGTCTGTGTCTGTGTCTGTGTCTGTGTCTGTGTCTGTGTCTGTGTCTAAGTCTGTATTTGTGTCCATCCATGTCTGTGTTTTTTCTGTTGTTGTGTCTGTACTGTACCTGCATCTACTCAATTTGTCTTGTTAGATGTTTTTCTATTGAGGGCTTTTGGCTGTTGTCTGTCCGCCTATAAAGTCGGCCTGGCCATCTATTTTTTCCAGTTCAAGAGCAATCCGCCGAACATTTCCTCATTCTGATCTCGGGCTTTATCCACGACGTCTCCACATTCCTCGACGTCCATCCTGGTGGCCGTGCTTGGCTTCTCTCATTCGTCGGGAAGGACGCCACGGCTGCCTTCTTCGGGGGTGTCTATGACCACTCAAACGCTGCCCACAATGTAAGTCCGTCAAGTTAATGACAGTGTGTCAGGCTTGCTTCGGCCGCTTTCCATCATTCCAAAGTAATGGAATACTGGATTTAATCTTCTTAGCTCCTTGCCATGAAACGGGTAGGAATACTCCAAGGCGGTCATCCTCATGCCGTTGAGGAGAACTCGGTGCCGCCATCTCAGCGCCTCAAGATAACTCGCTATGACGAACTGTCCAGTACTCGATGAACCGCATACCTTTTTTGTCCAGATTTACAAAATCTTATCCCATTTATTTGATCGTTGTTGTATCTTGGTCATCTCTTTAGTCGTTGTGTCATGAGATTGCCAAAAGCATCAGTAGAGCACATTACGGTGTCCGCCCAATGTTACGGCCTCCCACAAAAAGGATTGCCATTAAGGTGGTTGTCTCATTAACGCAATGTGTATTGCAAGAAAACGGTCAACGAATTCTCGACGCACACAAATGTCCTTGATCAGTAACGCCTTTTCCTTCCCACCTCAGCATTTGATAGGAAAACTCCCGACTTTTGGCGCAAAACAAAGGACTCGCCGCACCTCACCTGACCTCATGGGCTATAACCCCGCCTTAATATTCTGTGATGAATAGTTTAGACAGTAATAAACGCAGCCCAACGTTCGTACTGTAAACATGTAAATGCGAAAATATCTTATCTGCCAATATTTGGTGCCGTAAACAGCTGATAACTCGCGTCAGATGACAGCCGCGTGATTCAATGTCCAGGCACATAAGAGAGGAATAATACATGACGAATATCGACGTGCTTTTTGACCTTGCGTACATCAGCTTATGACACCGCATGAATTTTCCCAAAGGGATGCGGAAAAACCCCACCAACTCTACACAGCGCGGAATCACGCGGAACCCAAAATCCTTGTCGAGTGCGAATCGGCGCACCAATCAATCTAACCTATCAGTGATATTATCTACAGTAGAATCTTGAGCCATCCGTGGTGCCTACGTCATCACACAGTAAAGAGCGACTGTTTTGATTGATTGCGAAGACGTGGGGATCACAAGATCGTACCTCTCGATTGATTGATTGCGGAAGCACGTCACAGTTAGTTTTCATCCTTCCTTTCTGCGGTCGATTCATTGATTCGTGCTCGTTTTTTTGCGAGAAACAAGCGCTTGATTGATCGATTGAAGCGTAACGCTTGTTATGACCTACCGGGTTTGATTTACTGGGGGATACAAAAAGTACCACGGAGGGTCGCGATTCTACATTGATATTACCGATCTCAAAAGTGATACCTTAGTTGGATTATTTTCATTCAGCAAGTATAAATTTCGACAAAAATATAATTGGACGATAAAAAACGCTTTAGTTTTAAAAGAATATAGAATTAAAGCATGATTAGAGATGTTAACGGTTTGGTTCAACCGGTTTTAACTGGTCCGGTTTGCGGTTTACCCGGTTCGGTTCGGGGGTATAAACCGATTCAAGCCAATTTCATTGTTTTTAACCGAAACGGAACAGAACCTGTTGGAACCGGTTTGTAATCCTCTATTTAAGTTTTGGGTTTTTGCTGCTTTTTTTTGAGAAAACAGTACCAAACCTAATTTAAACTTGTATTTTGTGGCAGAAAAACAAATAATAACTGCGTTAGGGTCGAGTAGCAATAATTTCTCACACAGTCAGCTACAATCTTTCGGTCCTCATCCCCGAAATTAAGCTCGGGATAGCATTTCCCTGTTCATCTGCAATCGGTTTGAAATCGGTTCAAACCGGTTTGGAATTTAAACCGATAAAATTCAAAACGGTTTGCTCGCCAAACCGAACCGAACCACTCCGGACCTCTCCGGTTTCGAACCGTATCAGAACAGACGTTGTAAATTGAATAATCCTTATCAAACAACCATGTTTCCTGCTCTGTTCCTCACTACCAGGCGATCAAACATTTTTATTTATTTTTTTTTTTATTCGGGTATAATAAAATTAGATTACTTTACGATTCTCTTACAATACATAAAACCTTTGCATATTTCGCTGATTAAATCTACTGATTATTTGAACTGCAGATTGGCTGTAGGCCTACTGGCTTTGAAAACTTCATTTCAGAGAATGGTTCGAGAGCCACGGTTGAACGGATATTTTGAAACAGAGAAACTGTGATATCTGTTGGTTTCCACGTTCAAGTCAAATTCGAACCATATTGGTTTTATGATTGCACTAAGATTTCAGCTTTAATTCAATTTGCTAACTAACTCAGCATTTCCAGACATTATTACTAATCGTTTCTAGCCTCAATCTTTGAACGATGTCGGGAATTAGGTTTGTGCACAGAGATTTGGTGACCGTACCAGTACCGTTTCAGCTCAGTACGAGGCAGATTGCGGTGATGATGATACAGTAGTAACGAAATGATCACTGGCTGAGAGCTGATTAAAACGTAACGCTTTCTTGACAGTAAAACAGGAACACCTACTTGTTCGAATAAAAACGGGATAATTGTACCGTTCTTCGTATACATTGAATATATACGTATTTACATAATACAGCTAACTAAATTCTACATAAAGAGGAGTATTTATGTATTTATATTATTTACTGATTAGTTAAAACTGAAGTAAACATTTTTTAATGACGTCAACGATAGCTGTCACAATAAATATTTACAATTGGGGCTAATATTTATTATGCGTCCTAGCGTTCGCATTAATTACTATTCCAGTACATGCACTCGTATTAAATAATTGTACCTTAGCATCTAGTCACGAAACGCTTAAATATTTAGCTTATTTGCGCTGATTATTAATATAAATGTGTCCTGCTTTTTATGTATAGCTCTATATAAAATAGTTATACTTAATTCCGTTTTCGGCTTGCGTTCCGTAAACGGTCCTTGACTTTTCCGTGGGGGCCGCGTTCAATGCTTCCGAATCTTGTCCAGCCGGAGCAAAGGTCGTTCGAAACAGCACTGAACGAAAGATGTTGCAGCCCTGAGAACGTTGGAAGGGAATTATTTTAAACCGTGAAAATAATGCAGTTCCATTAATTAAAGGAAGTGCAAAAATTGACAGGAAACGTGCCTCATTTCTAGGACTGCTGAAGAATGACGAGGGACCGTAAACGGACTGCTGCGTGTGCTGGATCACCACGAACACCTATTACGGTGTATTGAGTTGGCGAATCAGTCGTTATTAAAATTTGAGAATGCATTGTCACCTACATAACTGCCCGGATGAAAGATGTGCATAGCTCACATCAGTTTCTGTATAGGAGAAGCAGTACGTGCTTCAGGGCGAATGTATAACACGACCGCGTGACCTTTTAAAAATATATTGTCTTACCAATAATCGTATAGCACCAGGAGTTGGCTAGAGCATCAAGAATATTTACTGGGCTGGAAAATATTTAGCAAAAATTTGTTTAAAATTCGGGTAAAACCAGGGGCTTGTATAAGGTCCTAACAAGTCTAGAGTCAAAATGCATGTTTTTCTAAATTTAATCCAAAATTTGGCCTATTTTGATTAATATTGATTATTTTGATATTTGCAGAGGCATGGGATTCTGATTTTTATGGTACCCAGGAATTTCAAAAGATTTCAGAAATCAACCAGAATTTTAAAACGTTTTCAAAAATTATTAGGGATTTTGAAATATTTTGAAAAATTATCCGTGGTTTAAAAAAGGATAAGGGATTCTTTTTTATATTAATTTCAGGTTTTCGTTAACGTTGAGGTTTATTGAGCTCCCCACTGATGATAAGAGGTATAAATTCTTCAAAAACGGTACAATTTTGATAGAATAATTGATGTTTTGGAGATTAAAATGACATCAGAAGGGGGGGGCTTAGAAATCAAACCTCCTCACCTCCAAGTTTTATTATGATTAGAGATAAGAAGCCAAAGTCGCGTTCAATTTGAAAAAAAATGTCTTTTGCCCCTTTTCCCACCCCCTAGTCCAACCATAAGGGGCCCTGGCTCCGATTTGTATGGATCCCAAACGAAGTTCTGCTGTAAAAAACTTTTTCAGATTTTGCAGTTCAGTTTTTGATAGTCAGAGTCACACGTTTAGGATCATAAATAAGTAAATAATATGGAATAATTTAGTGCTGAAAGCTAATGGGAAAGATGGGAAAGCTAAAATCTATTCGGGAATGAAAAACTATCTATAACCCAGAGGAACAAGACGCGAATTGGTTGATTGATTGATTGCTTAATGCGGTTTTTTTCACTCTCCTAATCTGCTATAACTAATTTCACTGCATTCCGCTTCCACAAAGAAGCATTCAGAAATATTGTATTACCAGATGTTTCTGAGTCAGTTTGGGTAGAGCGAAACGACAAAAACTGGATTTCGAAATAGCATGAGAAATATCAAGAAGTCTTGTTTCAGAAAACCAATTAACTTCAAGTGTTTGCAAGTAACATGCAAGCAGCTTTACATTCAGGATCTATGCCGAGAGAATACAGTCATAATTTGACCTTTCATTTGCTGGAATGAGGACTGAAGTTTGAGAGATATTTGCGATATGTAAATATTTCTCTATTAAAATTGTTCTTTATCAAAGTTATTATAAATATGGTATATTATATAAGTTTAAACATACAATATATACATATTATATAAATTTATATATGTACACTAATAAATAAATATAAAATGTAAACGTCTTTATTATATATATAATTTATTATGTTAATAAATCATATTATATTAAATATATATTGTTATTTCTACTGTTATTATTTCCACTATTGACATTTCTTACCATTTCCCATCATTATTTTTATTTTAATTTTTTATCATTATCAGTTATCTATTTTTAAGATGCTTACTTTTGTTGAAAAACTAGCAACTATAAATGCAATGGTGTAATTCGGCGAGCTCAACAATTGGTACTTCGTATTGAATAAACACTCATACTATCAAGTCAAGTTTGTACAGTATTCGTTTTATTCGTTCTATGCAAATCGGAGAATTTAGCTTAACTGTGTTTTTAAAAATCTTATGCCTCGGGAATCAAAGAAAACTGTAAGTATGACATATGATGATATATTCGGTCACCGCCCTCGGTAGCGCCGCTGGTTGTTGCACCCCTCCTTATTTTGGCGGAAAATTGTGAAATCGTCATGGCGGCAATCCGTTCCCTTCCCTGCAACATCACACGTGTAGAGCTAAACGACTTTATGATATCCACAAACCGATCATGACGCAGACGAAATCTTGCACAAAAAACTTAGATTCAGACTCAAACACAAACGCAGACAGAAACAGACACTGGTACAGTTACAGGCTGAAAAACAAATACAGGTGCCGGCAGCAAAGTTGGACCAATTTGCGCGCCATCGAACAGCTGATTAATTCCTTTTTTATCAACCCATCCCACATTGTTTTTGAGTAAAACCAAGCCAACCGTTGTAAAAAACAATTTGTTGACGTTTGAACAATCAACCACGCCTCCTCCAGTTGATTCTGAAACGAGGGGCACCATCTTGACCCACCATCAGAACGGCCATTCTCATAGAAAAATAGTCGATGCTTTGTTTGACCTGGGCTTTTTGGTTTCGAATTCTACTGTCACTCGCGTTTTCACGGATTTGAACGGGAGAAGCGAGAAATCCTCAAACCAGCAAAAAAGGTTGATCTCCAGTGCCTGCCGTCCAAGCGCACCAAGGATCTCATCAGAAAAGTGGATGCAGCGACAAATGCATATAATCCTTCCACTGTGAACCAAATGGCTGAACGGTACGATATCTCTGACAAGGCAATTCGCCGAATTTTAAACGAAAATCTGCAATCCCACTTGCTGAAGAAGACCAAAACGCATGTTTAGTCAAACAAGCAAGCGCAACAGCGTCTTGACTGCGGGCCCTCGGTTTCTCAAGCTTCTGGGGGGGGGGGGTGATTGATGGAAGTATCTAGCGTCTTTTAATGAATTCTGGTTGTTTATAAACGATTTTGATGGAACCGGGACTGTTACTACCGCAAGAAGGTAAAACCAGCTTCGGAAAGTCGCACCAAAAACTGGCAGCAGACATTCCCAAAAAGGTGATGTGCGCCGCAGGGGTGTTGTACCGCGGTGCGACGGGAACCTACTTCGTTCATCAACCAGCAAAGTCAATTTAGCGTTCCTCCTCAACGGTATTGTGAAGCCAATAATAGAAAAAAATGTCCCCAGGCTCTACCCGGAAGTGGATTATAAAGTCATCCTCCACTTTGATAGTTTTCCCAGTCGCACGACGCCTGCGGTCTACTCCTACATCGTATCGAAAAAAGTCATTGGGAAAGAGAATTGGATGGTTAAAAGCCCTGACTTCAGTTCTACAAATTTCGGTTTAAACGGGATTTAAAAAAAATCAATTTTTAAGAAAAATCCCATAGGCATTCATGGTTTGCAACGTGTAACGCGCCAGGTCTGGGAAGAATTCTCACTTAGCGTTTGTCGTTATGTTATGAAATTCTGGAGAGGAAGGGTGATTCAAATGCTGGACGCAAAGGGCTTTCAGATTGGAAACTCGAAAAAGTATAATAAAATACACACAACGGTGAAAAAACTTGTTTGCTCAAACTGGTCCAACTTTGCTGCCGGCACTTGTAAAGATACAGACACATATACACACAAACACAAACGCAGACACAGACATAGACACTGCGTCGCCAGTCGTCGTAGTTTACCACGTCGCCGAGCGTGACGATACGATGTATATGAAGTCGGTATTTGAGTGGGATCTTTTCACACGCGCGATTCATCAATCGCAGCCTCGGAACGTCCTCCGGCCTCCTTTCGAAATGAGCGCAGGGTCTTTCCTGAACCCATACTCTCGGAGTTATTAATTGTTGGATTTACAAGATTATTTTTCATGTCTTCGGCTAGCAGAAAATAAAGTCCGTTTTCGAGAGATTGTTGACGAGATTTCAAACGTCTGAAAATGGGACACGATATCGTTGATCATATATTTTAGGTATGATCGCGCATGTGGTAGTATATGGTGCCATCATACATCATAATTATCAGGGACAAGATGACGACGACCGCAACAAGCCCAACGACTGTGGCTACACCAGCCTCGGTGGTCGACGTAATTCCTGAGAATCGTGAATTCTGTCATACTGCACTCGATCAGATATCTTATATCATTATTTTCATTAAAACAAAAACAAACCTGACTTTACACGTCATGGAATGAAACAGCTCACCTACAGATGTGTTTACGAAGGCAGAATTACGAGTATTTTTATATCGTTTTTGTTACTACTGTACTGTCTTAATCGACGTCTACGGAAAACATTTTATGGTACATTACGCTAAATGTGTTTTATTTTGAAAGTCCTAAATACTATTGCGTATTGCTCCCTAAAATGCCGTACCTTGGTACATACAAATTCCGTCCAGGCCTGAAAAGCCACAAACAGGAACATCCAGTGGCACACGCTGACCGACCCACTCAATGGTCACGTTTCGGTCCAAAACATACGTCTGCTGGAGATAGTTAAAATACGCTGTCCGCTGCAATTCAATGTCATACAAAACTTTAGTTAACGAATCAATTTGTCCTAAAGACTTGTTATCGCTTCAGTTTGGTCTGGTCCTTTAACCTGGTGTGAACCGGACGCATTGTTAAAGGTGAGGAGTATAAAATCAACGTGGCGATAACCGTTGGCGTCGATGAAGACTGGCCCGCTGGGCAAGTCAAACGTTCGATTGACGGCCAACGCCTTCAACCGTTTCCCGCTGCAGAGTTCCTTATCTGTGAGGTTGTATCCTTCGATGTCATTTTGATTGAGCGACTGATTGACAAGGTTGGCAAACAGTGAAACACTATTGTAGGTCTCTCGGATGTGGTAGAGGTCCAACGGCTGTAAGAAAAATAATTTCTATAATTTTATTGGAAATTATAATAATCAACTCTTAATTAAATAAATATTATAACAAAATAATTTTTCTCGAATTTATAATAATAATTTCTTAAGTAAACTAATATTGTCATTAAATAACTATTTCCGAAATTAAAGGGCAAAGTAGACCATATAGTCCAGTATGACTACATTTTACGATATACCTCGAATCCTTTTTCCAATTTTGTGCCATACAGGGTCTTCGATCGATTTGTGAGCAAGGCGTTCAGGTCTCCAGCGGCGTGGCCTTTCTGTGCGAATGATGTTAGGTACAACACCGAGCGAAACAAGTCTCTGTCCTGTAGGAACGAGACGGATTTAACGATTAAACATAAATGTGTTCTACTCTTTACTTAAAAAAAACGCAATGAATATATTTATATATATATATGCATTTCACCACGTAGTACCTCGTCACGCGGAAAAGAAAACAAGGCTGAAGAACCATATACAGCCTGCTGTGTTGGTTGTACCACAATGAAAACCTGTGGTAAAAGTTTCTTCTTTACAAAATCACATTGGCGTATTTTAGGCATGTATTCTCAGGTTGACTTGGCTTGTAATTATACTTACATAACTTCCTGGGATGAAAATCGCCATACTGTTCAGCAGTCTCTGTGGTCAGCGTGAAGTTAAAGCGTGATGTTATTGTATTAAGTTACTGGGGCAATTAAATACAAACAAACAAACAAACACAACCATACAGTATGTCAGTTTACGATTTCGTTGATTACCAGTAAACGGATGGCGGAAAGAGTGGGCCCTAGCATCAGGAACACTAAAAAGACACGCAGCAATTCTTGGAGGTCCATGAAAACGTGCTTACCGAATAAACGTATGGTCGAAATTTAGTCAATTCCTTTCACATTAGGAGAGACGTAACGAACTTTTATGGCGGTAACCACCCCCCCCCCCACCTTATATAGGGGTGACCAAAACCACAATCTTGAAAATCCGTAAAAAAAACCTTAAGTTAAAAACAAAATGTGAACAATGTAGAAATAAGGGAGAATAACGTTTAATTCAATAAAAGGGGAATCCAAGCTTTAAAAAAGCCTTAGGAAACAGACGTTAAATTATAAAAAAAATTATGAAGGGACAATTTTTCTTGAAAATTAAATCTGTTATTGCCCGTTTCCAGATGCATAACGAAACGGGCACTAGGGCGAGTGCCCCCTAATAAATTTGGGCTGCCGCCACGGGGGGGGGAGGCGAGATTTTTAATTTTTATTCATGAAAAAACTGCCCCCCCCCCCAGGCTGAACTGCCCTTCCTCCGAAAATTCCGTTACGCCTTTGCCCCTTCCACTTATCGTTCGTTTATGTATTTAGGGTGTACCTCGGCTTCGGTTGTTCGCCTGACGAAGGGCATCCCTCATCGACTGCTCGTCTTTCGTGCTGAATTGGACGTTGTCAATGCTCAGAACGTCGTATTTTCTTTGGCGGATCAACAGTAAGCGAATGGAGGTGGCAATGAAGCCGTTGAGATCCCAGCCGTTGGTGAAGTCCAATAATACGGTGGCGTGGAACCATTTGAAGAAGAGCAGCAGTTCCAGAAGAGCGGAACCGGAGTCCTGTGTGGAGCCCGCCATACCAAAGGAAGTCGGTGTGTCGATGTGATTGTATATGGTTGGCGGTATCCAACCACTGAAACAGATCAAGTTCATATATTCAGCCATGGTGCTGGTAACTTTCAGTCGAAGTTGCGGCGAGATTCAAAACCGGAATCGGGAACTCTAATTTGAAAGCGTCAGATTGTTCCTAATTTCAGTCATCTCCTCGGGCAAATATACCCCCTTGACATGGGATCGTTTTCAGAGGTTAAACGTAAAATGTGTCCACATTATTTTTTTATGTTGTCCTACATTTTTTATGGTTCATAAATTTTTTCATCGTCATTCGTCATTCCTAAGAAAATCTTAGTATTGAAATTTGGACATTGTAAAACTTTTTTTACATTGAAAATCAGGTCAAATGAAATCTTATGAAATTCAAATGAAAAGGAATAACTTTCGGACTTTGATATTCTAACAAAAAACTGCTCTTAGCAACGTTACTGAAATAAATTTTATGAATGATCCCTAATATAGGACTAACTTATAAAAAAATAAAGTGGACAAGCTCTACCACGTTCTATCTCTGAAAATCGTCCCAAGAAAGTTTTACTGCAACTATGATACTAATTACATAAATGTGAAGTGAAATGCCATGACAAAGAGTTGATCAAGCAGAGTGTACATATACGAGTGGAGTGGAGTGGAGTGGAGTGGAGTGGAGTGGAGTGGAGTTCGGGTGGCTGTTGCAAACTGAATACTTACTTGGTAAAGAGTAGGACATCCCATTCTGAAGAGAATCGAAACATTACGCTTTAAATGTACCCAAGAAGTAGATTGTTTGACTTTTTCTAGAAATAATTAGTGTCATAAGTAAGTTTACTAAGCCTGGTTTTTTTACGTGGGTTTTATGTAGGCCTTTACTGATGCCCCTTTCTACACATCATATCGTCCTCCCACCTTTGGCAAGATATGGGCCCGCAACATAGCCTCCACAACCTACAAGAATGCAACGAAATTAAAACCACATAGATTGGATGAATGTGATTTGGTCACACTTCATCGTCAGACGAATTCTTCGTCCTGTCTAGCGGAATAGTTCATTGCAATTCCAACATAGTGGAACTTATTAAGTTTATCGAAATAAACGTTTTTCATACTTCTTCATTCAAAATTAGATTTGGAATAAACTTACTTCAGTCAATTATTTTTTAATAATAAAAGAGGGCGGACCTGTGTATATTTTCCAAAAAGAACAGACAATGTGACCATAGTTTTTTGGAAAATTTGCTCATAGCCTCGCCCCATGACATCCGAAACGCTCTCTGCTGATGACAAACGATGCCAAAAAGAATTCAGCATGTCTTTTGTTTTAAGTTAGTAATATATTAATGATGATTAAAATTTGTATTTTATCGGCCTTGCTAAGAGCAGTTTTTTTATAGAATATCAAATGTCCGAAAAACAATGCAAGATTGCGTTTTTATGATTTTCAATATAAAAATTTGTATTTTAGAAAAGATGATGTAATTGAAAAATTTCGACATCATCTTTTTCAAATTCCGCTTGGAATTGATTGGCATCGGCAAAATATTTTGGATGTCAAAGCGCGGAACTATGAGACAGTTTCAATTTAGAAACTTTAGAGTGCCGCTTCAGAAACCACCGATTACTCCGCCCCTCGCTTCCAAAACATTTTTTAGACAAGGTTTTTTTGATATGGGCGCTCAGTACTATACGTAAAATTTCCTCAAAGGGTTGACGGTAGAAGAATGCCGGACTAGATTCTCATACTGACCGGAAACAATGAGTGCTGTACAGCGATCAAACGCTCGGGTGTTGAAGTATTCCGTTAAGAGGAGAATTCCATTAACATCGGCGATCTCACAGATTGTGTCGCTCCGATTGAAGAGCAAGCTCACCGAGAGGTTTAAATTAAAAGAATACTGTGAGTTGACAGTTGACTGGGCAACTTCCAAGGCTGCCCCGGTATTCGGCAGTGCAAACCCTCCCGGCACGTTCAACGGCATGGTACTAATCAGTTCCAGTTGGAATGCTTTCACGGTCGCGATGATAGACAAAATGATGAGAGTCACCAAGCATCTTTTACAGCCCAACATTTCAATTAAATATTGAGCAGTGACATGTTTGGAAGTATTTAACGAACGCAAGTCTCGCAAAGTACAACGACTTTGGTCGATCAAATGGAAAAAATAGTTTGAAGGCTTAGTTAGAGTGTTATGTCAGTTAAACTAATCTTTTGGCGAAGGGTGAGGCGAATTATTGTGTATGAAAATTTGCTGCAGGAAGCATTGGGGTATATATAAACGATGATGACGAGTGTTGGGCTAGTTAGCGCTTAACATCAAAAGAGGATGCGTGACATATCTGAAACTGGGAATTATAGTGAATATTTTTAGGATGAGAATTAAACTACTACCGGCATGTCCGCGATGCCTCTAATTTGAGCGGACGTGCTCTCATACTGCGGAACATGTGATTCGTGTCGATCGTGTTAAAAACATGAAATTTCATTGGGTCTTAATCAGGACAGTTATGCAAATCAAGACTCAACAACCCGACGCAATAAAATAATAAAGGAAGGCTCTCGTGCAATTGTGACATATCATAGCGAGCTGGAGAGCTCGGGAAAACGCCTTCCCGGAACAAGAAACAAGCTCACGAAAGGATTTCCGGTGAACTGCTTTCATATAAAACGTTTATGAGATGCCTCCATTTTCTTGAGAATGGAACAACCTTCAGCTCTCCTTTGTTTCGATTCCTGTTATTAGCGCTTACGACCGTTACCGTTATGGTGCACTGAAAATAAAACCGTTAGAGAGGCCACACCCATTGCTTCATTCCTTTTGGTCCTTGTCCTTAAGTTTACTCTTAGACTACGTTTACACCGACTGCTTAAACGTCCGTATTCTCTTTAGGATATAGAGCAAACGTGTAGCGACGTACGAGGCCGGGATCCGGTAGGAGTTGCCACCAGTTATCTGAATATTGCTGGCGTCTACAAATATCACTTCAACTAACCGGTTCCCCTAGTACACATAAAAAATAAAGTACGATTGGTCATACGAAAAGTCCAATTTTCACACAAATTATACACCATTCCGCACAGAATTTGTGAGGTTGTTCTTAGGGCGGGTGACCACTCTTTTCATTCGTCTAAATTTATGTGAAGCGATATGTGTGAGCATTCAAAATTTATACGCTATATTCACTCTTATTCGAAACGCGAGCAGGCTGTAAGTTTTAGAAAAATGACAGAATAAAAGTCTGTGCAGGGTCCCGGGGTTTGGCATCTTGTGAGACGCAATGGTGGGGTTTCTAATTTATTTTAAAACAAGGCGAAATATATGTCCAAAAATAGTTTTGAAACAGTTTCAGCACTTTCTTGAAAAATTGCGAAACTTACGCTTTCACGTTTCACGACTGTGAGAAGACTGGAACAATATTCAGGCTCTACTATAGCCCATCTGAACGAAGTTTTGAAAACAATGACCAGAATTGTTTTCAAACTAACACAGGTAATAGCTTCATAAATTTTAAATAAATCGAAAATTCGTTGGTCTTACAAAGTATGTATAAAATACGCCTGACGAATTACATAAGATTTCTCTAAGAATTTTTGTCAGACACAATATTGTTCCTGCGTAATTTTTATAAGGGCTGAAAATTGTACACACGGATTAAAATAAATGCGATCGTACACCAATTTTTTTCCGTACACCAGATGTGTACTAGGGTTCTAGCCTCAATCTTTGAACGAGATACCGTTTCAGCAGAATCCGAAACACTGCAGCAATTGAAGCGATCGTCACAAGTACGAAGCAGATGAAGGTGATGCTGATCGTAACGATATGATCACCGTTGCCTGTAAAAGATTCCGCTTGATGGAAGTTTTTTATT
>LRSR01001581.1:0-12640 GCA_001579985.1 Hypsibius dujardini | reverse complement strand
CAACCTGGGGTTCCCGCGAGCTGCATGATGGTGAAGTGTGCCGCGCAATGTCACGGCGACTCAGCTTGTCCTGGTACGCAAAAGTGCTGCACATCCCAGTCATGTTGCCCAAAGTGCTGCGAGCCGAATTGGGTATTGGACCTGCAGTTGGCAGCAAGCAAGCCCACTCCCGTAACAGATCCGACCCCAAAACCCGGAGAGTGCCCTGCTTTGCTTCTCGGTACGATGGGCAGTTGCTTGATTTCATGTGTCGCGTCTGCTAATCCGTCAACGCCCGGTCGCAAAACAGAGCCTTCTTGCCTGTCATCACCACCCCGCGTCTGGTAGTCTCTTAATGTTATTAGCATACACGTAATTTAGTACTGTTCTGTATTGGAGTGAATTCTAATCTATTTGCGAGCATTTCTGTACTCTGTCTTATGTGGACAGCTCTGACATGTTTATGAGCGCTTCTGTACTCTGTCTTCGTAGGTGTTTACGTTGATGTGGCCATTGGTCATTTAATATATCGTACACGTACTTTTGCATGTAGGCACTCGTAGCGCTTATGTAAACTCGCGAGTTGCTGTTATGAAAGTATCAGTTTGCATCTCTTTAGTATTCTCTTCTTCCGTCCTAGTAATACGACAAGCGGTCTTCATCCGTTGTTCTACTAGTGTAACAGAGTCAACTTGATAAGTCTGGTTAGCTACCGCGTCACATGCCAGTCGGATGACGCGTGTGCCGAATCGGCAACATGCTGCTCGAACGGATGTGGCCGTACTTGTAAAGCTGTGTGAACTGGAGCACCAACGCCTGACTGACAGAACGACGTCTGGATGGATAATTCTTTACCGCAACTTACATATACATGTATTTCCGCAAAGAATTCCTTCTCTTGTTCGAATCGCTTCCTAGTTTTGTGTACGGAAGAGAGTCCCTCATTTACGTTGGCATTAAGAAAACTAAAATTGCACAATACGACAACTTTTCCACAATAGAGAAGTTTGCAAACCGACATATCCCAATCTAACATAACATAAGACATACGATATGTATGTTCCCTATGTCTTAAGAAATTTATCTTTTCGCGAAACGACTTAATCTAACATCTCCCACACCAATTAAAACTGCTTTTTTCATCTTCTTTTTAGTCTTTTTAGATTATTTTGGGAATTCGGTTTCTTTGGAGAACATTTCCCATAACGGTTATGGTACAACGTGTACGGTGAGGGCGCCAAAACGCCGGATAGAGATAACGCACTGAGTTTACCGTTGATTAATTGATTTTTCTGGACCAAAAGGATTTCCACAACTATTCCGTAATATTTTCCATCTTATTTAATTCCTTGCGGCTAAAATATACACAATTCTTCATAGACTTAATATTGTATGGCGTAATTTACAGCGAAATAGCTGTTATTTAGATAGAAAAAAGCCAGGGGAGTACAGTGAGGAATAAAGAAACTGGGTCCTGATCTTCTGATCTTCAGATACGCGCATTTTTAGATTCAAAAATTTGGATTACGAAAAATTCCGATTAATCGGAAAGATGCGCCCGGGTCCAAAGTGTTTTGAAATAAAAAATGGCAATTTGTGGAAATCGAATTTATTCGAAAACGGCTCAAAAGAACTGAAAGATTTCACAATGTCGAGCTCGTATACAACTTGCTTAGAAATGGCAAATCTATGCAAATTGTACAAGGGAAGTCAACATGGTACACGGAAAACGGTAGCGCGTGTAGCCAAAAAGTTGTGCTTATGTTTATTTGACTCCTTACATTTCCGGGCGAAATCTCTCTAAGGTTTTAAGACAAAGCCGCAAAATGCTGGCATTGGTCTAAACTAAAGTGCGTAACAAAGTCAGGGAAGAAGAAGAACGACCGATGGTCTTGCTTTGCGAACGGAATCGCTTTGGCAGTAACTGAGATTTCAGTGCCCACATTTAATTATCAAAGAGAAAGTATTAAGATCAAATTTAGTAAATAATTGAAGGCTGGTAGAAGGAAAAATAATCGATGTGTAAAACAGAAAAAAAGAGGGCTGGTAGACCAAGCCATTGAGAACCCTGTCCGAGGGTTAAGATCTTCTACAGATTAATATATTTTATATATTTTTTGCACAGATCTAATAGAACAGAAGAACAAAAGAAAGTCTCGACAAACAAAACAATAACAGTCAGCAATTTGCTGAAACTAATCAAAACGGTAACGAAAGAACGAACAAAGATCACAAGAATGCAGAAAAACCAGTAACAAAAACAACCGGGAAAATGTTTTAGACCTTCTTTACGCCTTTGATTACGCTGACCTTCGCCGGAACGGGTGCGTCTGACTTCTTCCTTGTGTTTATGACGACTGAACTGTTGTTGATGATGATTGTGAGACCGCCACCCTGATTGTTTCCCTGACCTTGGATAGTGGTAGATGTGGGAGTAATTGCAGCAGTGGTAGCGGTTGTAACGGCGGTTGCGGTGGTAGCGGTTGTAATGGCGGTTGCGGTGGTAGCGGTTGTTACGGCGGTGGCGGTGGTAGCGTTTGTTGCGGCGGTGGCGGTGGTAGCGTTTGTTACGGCGCTGACGGTGGTAGCGGTTGTAGACGGGCCAGTAACAGCGCTGGTGGGAGTGGACCCATTTGTCGATACAGTTGCTGTGGAACCGCCCGAAGCCACCGTGGTGGTTGACCCGTCCGTCGCCGCAGTTGTGGAACCACCAGAGGCCACCGTGGTGGATCCACCAGCTGCTGCAGTTGTGGAGCCACCCGAAGCCACCGTGGTGTTTGACCCGTCCGACGCCGCAGTTGTGGTTGATCCGCCAGAGACAGCAGTTGTGGTTGACCCGTTTGTTGCTGCAGTTGTGGTTGACCCGTTTGTTGCTGCAGTTGTTGTGGAACCGCCCGAAGCCGCAGTTGTAGTTGAGCCATTTGTCGCCACAGTTGTCGTTGACCCGACAGTCGAGCCAGTCACGTTCGCCCCAGCCGTTGTTGTACCTGTGGTGGAGCCACTCGATGCCGTAGTTGTAACGGCTGCGGTGGTACATCCAGACGGTGTTACTGCAGACAATTACACAGTTAAGCTAATTTCATTAAAATCACAGGTGAACAGAAACTTACAAGGGGTATTGCCCAGAAGAGGCCAAGATGGGTGATACAACCGTGGGTTAGTGTAGCTGATGAACTGGAGCGACCTAAACAACAGACAGTCATTGCAGAGACAGAATGAAAAGCAGATTCAAGGATGGCTGGGTTAGGAAGTTGAGGCCTTACTTCGAACAGTCCACGTTGTAGTACCAGTCGCAGACGAGTGTAATTTGGTTGAATAGCTATAACACAGCGGTGCAGGGCTTCAGTTACTGCATTAACAATTATGCGCGGTAACAAGGCGCCACCCTTACCGTTTGAACCGGACAGACGAAGCTGGACCGGGCACCAGTTTGACTGCAGTAATGGAATACTTGGCATTCAAAGTCGATATCAGCGTAGTATCCGGGTTGATTGGCGGGACAGACAAAATTGGATCCTGCTGGAACTGCAGTCAACTGAGGGAAAGTACTGCTCACCCTTTTGCTTCCCTTCAAAATATGAAGCGCTTCTGTGAGAGGAGGCTCTTGAATTGGCATAGCGGATCCATCTGCGCCGGTACCGGAACATGCAGTGGTGACGCCCGATCCGCTGGTCGTGGTAACGGATCCCACGGTGGTAACCCCAGAACTGCTGGTTGTTGTGATCGGTCCCGAAGTGGTAACACCCGTTCCGCTTGTCGTGGTGACCCCGGACCCGCTAGTTGTTGTAATACCGGATCCCGCAGTTGTAACCTCTGAACCACTAGTCGTGGTAACACCGGAACCGCTCGTCGTTGTAACTCCGGAAGCGCTCGTCGTGGTAACCCCAGAACCGCTCGTCGTGGTAACCCCGGAACCGCTTGTCGTTGTAACCCCGGAACCGCTTGTCGTGGTGACTCCGGAAGCGCTAGTTGTTGTTACCCCAGAACCGCTCGTCGTTGTAACTCCGGAAGCGCTCGTCGTGGTGACCCCAGAACCGCTCGTCGTGGTAACACCGGAACCGCTCGTTGTTGTGACCCCGGAACCGCTTGTAGTGGTGACCCCGGAAGCACTGGTCGTTGTAACCCCAGAACCGCTCGTCGTTGTAACCCCGGAACCGCTAGTCGTGGTGACCGAGCCCGCGGTTGTCACCCCGGACCCACTAGTTGTAGTTACATCTGTTTCTGCAGTAGTGACCCCTGAGCCGCTCGTCGTGGTAACACCGGAACCGCTTGTTGTGTTGACCCCGGAAGAGCTAGTCGTTGTAACCTCAGAACCACTCGTTGTGGTAACACCGGAACCGCTCGTCGTTGTAATCCCGGAATCGCTAGTCGTTGTGACCCCGGAAGCGCTAGTCGTTGTAACCTCAGAACCGCTCGTCGTTGTAACCCCGGAACCGCTTGTCGTTGTAACCCCGGAACCGCTCGTCGTTGTAACCCCGGAACCGCTTGTCGTTGTAACCCCGGAACCGCTTGTCGTGGTGCCTCCGGAAGCGCTAGTTGTTGTTACCCCAGAATCGCTCGTCGTGGTAATACCAGAACCGCTCGTCGTTGTGACCCCGGAACCGCTTGTCGTGGTGACTCCGGAAGCGCTAGTTGTTGTCACCCCAGAACCGCTCGTTGTGGTAACACCGGAACCGCTCGTCGTTGTAACACCGGAACCGCTCGTCGTGGTAACACCGGAACCGCTCGTTGTTGTGACCCCGGAACCGCTTGTCGTGGTGACTCCGGAAGCGCTAGTTGTTGTTACCCCAGAACTGCTCGTCGTGGTAACACCGGAACCGCTCGTCGTTGTAACTCCGGAAGCACTCGTCGTGGTAACACCGGAACCGCTCGTCGTTGTAACCTCGGAAGCGCTCGTCGTGGTAATACCGGAACCGCCCGTCGTTGTAACCCCGGAACCGCTTGTCGTGATGACCCCGGAACCGCTAGTTGTAGTAACTCCGGAAGCGCTAGTCGTTGTAACCGCAGACCCGGTTGTTGTAGTACCAGAACCCGCAGTTGTGGCGGGTGTTGTTACTGTTGCCCCAGTCGTTCCAGACGTGGTAACTACAACCAATTGCCACAGTGATATCCAAAAATTCGATCTAAGCCAAATTCTAGTGATGAGTTTCTTACGAGGGTCGTTGCCGAGAAGCGGCTGATCTGGGTGGTATAACCGCGAGTTGGCGTAATCGTAGAATTGCGGAGTTCTATGTTGCAACAGAACGTTTGTCGTGCAAGTTACACAGGATAATTTAAAGAGCAGCCTTACTGTGAGCAATCGACGTTGTAGTACCAGTCGCAGACGAGAGTGATCTGGTTGAAGAGCTGTGGGGAGGAGAACGGGGTGATGATCAGCTGCCTCTGAGTAAGGATTGCTGGAACATCTTACCGTTTGGACTGGGCAGATAAAATTGTACATGTAACCTCCGATTGTGCACCGACGGAACACTTGGCAGCCGAAATCGGGATCGGCATAGAATCCTGGCTTGTGGTTGTCGCAGCTGAAGCTGATGGGTGCGGGCACGGCGATCAGCTGGGGATAGGGGCTGCTGATAGTCTTTTTGCCCTTCAAGATGTGAAGCGCCTCTGCCAGCGGGGGACTTTGAATGGACATCGCACCACCTGTTGACAGTACAAGCAAACAGTCACTTGCAGAAACGGACCCATATGGAGCGAAGGCAGCTCAACGGATAACTAACTCACCGGCCGTTGTGGTCGACACCGCAGGCGTGGTCTGCTGGGTGCTGCTGGCAGACGTGGAAACAACCGTAGTTGCTATTGTCGTGGTGGCGGTTGACGTAACTTGTGCGCTGGTTGTGGTATTGCTGACTGGTTGAGCCGTCGTTGTGGAAATGGAAACTGGCGTCGTTGTGACTGATTCCACCGTCGTCACCGCCGCGGTAGACCCTACCGTCGTCACCGCCGAGGTGGAACCTTCCGTCGTGACTGCCGAGGTGGAACCTCCCGTCGTCACCGCAACGGTAGACCCTGACGTCGTAACTGCTGCGGTAGACCCTACCGTTGTTACTGCGGTTGTAGACCCTTCCGTTGTCACTGCCGAGGTGGAACCTCCCGTCGTTACTGCCGAGGTGGAACCTTCCGTCGTCACTGCTGCGGTGGAACCTTCCGTCGTGATTGCCGAGGTGGTACCTTCCGTCGTGACTGCCGAGGTGGAACCTTCCGTCGTCACCGCAACGGTAGACCCTGACGTCGTAACTGCGGCTGTAGACCCTTCTGTCGTTACCGCCGCGGTAGAACCTTCCGTCGTCACTGCTGCGGTAGACCCTGACGTCGTCACTGCGGCTGTAGACCCTTCTGTAGTCACCGCCGCGGTAGAACCTTCCGTCGTCACTGCTGCGGTAGACCCTGTCGTCGTCACCGCTGCAGTTGACGCGTCCGTTGTGGCAGCGGTCGTGGAGCCTCCGGCGGAGGTGGTGGAATTGGGATCAGCCGTGGTGGAGTTGTCCGTGGGTGGGTTGGTCGGCGCAACAGTGGGAAGGTTCACAGCTGCAAATAAGTCACGCACACCACAGTCAGCATAATTCTGTTTGTTCCAACACTATTGTGTCTAAAATCAAGTCGTCAACTAACCTTGTACTAGTGGGGCTGTCCCAGCTTTCTGAAAAGATACAAACATATCAATGCGCCGGTCTAAAGATTCGCCGACGGACGACATTCCTTCCCGTCAGCCTGCCTGCATGCCACGGACTGTGTTCACCGCCAAACTTTCGTCCAAACGCTTTTTCACACATATGTCTATTGTACTTCTTTTTTTCTCCTACACTTACCCCTGACAGATGCTGAGCCGCCACATTCGATGGCATCACATGATTGTTCTCCTTTAAGCTGCTGAAAAAGCCGTGAGAAGACGCGGAACCTCTCACCTGAGCATGCCCGCTTTTGGAGGCGTGGTCATTGTGGATGGGAAAGTCCCATTGGCTGACGGTTCCGTTTACAATGCGGAGGACGCGTTGCCGTTTGCCATTCCGCTCGTTCTGCAAGATTATTTAATTCAATGTAATAGACATTTGTTAGTAAAAAAATGATAAACTATTAGTTAAATAATATAAACAAAAAATAATATGAACAAATTATCATATACAAATGCGTTTAACATCGCGTATTTGTTGGGACTTACAGCTCCTGCGCTGGTGCCTCCAATTATTCCACAGCAAACCGCCAGGGAAAATAATCCGGAAAACTTCATGGATGAGATGTGTTAATCCAAGAAAGTTGTAATCCGAATTGATGGTGAAAGAATAATAAATAAAAATTGGTAAAGAGATACGGACGAACGTATCTAGTCGCACAACGCAAATAACCCTCCGAATCCGCTTAAGTATAAACGCCGCTTTCCGGAACGATGACCAATGGCGTTAAAAGCGCGAACATTCCGGCATCAGGCCCCGGTTCACTTACGGAAAACCTCAACACACGTATCGCTGACTGCCGCTGAATGAATAACATTATTAATTGCCTCAACGGCGGCAAAATGGGGGGCCATCGCCCCTCACCTCGCGTGTTGCCTCATGGTTCCGTGTTTCCGTGCACGTTTATGCCTTCCGGTCCATCGATGAAGATTAACAATATTTTGGGTGATTAATTTGTAGTGAGCAGTCGCAACAATGGCTGTATCAACGCACTGTGTGTGTTTGTGTATCGAGTGAGATGTCGTATCGTTGATCAGTCGTGGCACTGCATACTCTCATTGAGGTACCGGTACATGGTACATGTACACCATGTGGTATTACAGGTATTGCATTGCGAGGTGCATGTACTAGAAGAATCACAGGTACTGCATTGAGGTACTGTGTTAGAGGTATTGGAAGTAGAGGGCCTCTGCCTCTGTACTTAATTACCAAAACTTGTAATTGACAGAGTAATAACTCATTTTCGCAAATTGTGTCTCACGGTCAGGGCGTTCACCCATGACAGAAAGCACACATGGTAGGCGGTTCTTCTTGTTTACTCTAAGTATGTTCAATTATGCCCATTAGATAAAGTGATCCTCTTGCTACCGTATTCCCCCGATCTCAAGGGACAGTTAAGCCCCACCCCCTCAAGTCATCGGTTGACTGTTCAATCGGATTCACTATGTCGTGATTGGTTGAAATTTATGCCGAACTTGACAGCGATTGATTGGTTGATTACGCGTGATTTCTTCACGGACGCATTGAATCAGTTGATTGATTGATTGTAGGTAAACAATAGCAAACGGTGATGAACAGATAAGATCCGGGGTGGATCAAATTAACTGGTAGGGCAAAAAAGTGTCCCTTGAGATCGGGGGAATACGGTACGTTTGTATTGGTTTTTGAATATAGTTTAGAGCGAGCAAGGGTGCCCCCTTTTCCTGAAGGCACCGTTCTAATTTTATCTGTCCTTTAAACCTGTTTTAAAACGACACGGAAACAGAAAATTGGATGGGCAAAACAAGCAGTTTTGTGAATTGTATACCGTCGTTTCCCCCCCCCCCACTTTTAACAACAGAAGGTGTTAAAACATGGATGACCGAAACGATAAGTAGTTTTCTATACAGTTATGTGTGCTGTAATTTGTTTAACATTTTGCGCGAATCTTCATTTACAAAGAGTCTGCTTCATAGTTGAAATTTACGCAATTTAGAATCATCGAATATTGAAATACCCTTTTTTCTAATTCTAAATCGTCATGTCGCGCTGTCAGCAGCTTCGGCAACTGTACAAGGGATCTATGTCACTGTGTGGTCGGCAGTGCAAAGTTCACCGTGACAACAGTGACAGCTGTCTAGTTGCCATTGTCCTTCCCATCGTCAGACTGCCACTTCCGGATTAATATCGACGTGAGAAAGCACAAAATTTCTCAGTCGTGTTTGTAATGTGAGCCCGCTGCGACCTGTCGTCTCGCTGGCCCCAACATCAAAAATAGCTAAGCTCCTCACCGTGAATGCATAAATTAACGTTTGCCCCTAAGTCACTCACAGATTTACCGTAATTTGAGGCACTCACACGTGTGACAGGCAGGCGGGCGCAATGAACCCGTCGTTCTCTGTGCAAAAGTGCCGCAGGGATGAGCACGTTTTTCCAGAGTGAACGTTGCGTTCGGTACGATACGAAACTGTCAGATCGTGTAGGTTCGACGGAGATGGATGATATTATGGAGCCTCAGCGTGGAGCCTCAGCGTTCTGACTCGGAGCATCTCATCCGCGTGCTGTTCGATTGATCGCCTCAGTTTGAGCACCAATGGTCGTCGAACCTCTGGCGCCAAATCGTCATTTAATTCTTCACTTCTTCGTTCTCCCACTCTTTTCAATCCTCATATCTCTTCGGACTGCAAACTGTTAAGGCCGGCGCTCCACCAACCGTTCTTTATTCCATTGAACCATCCCTGTCTCGGTCGAACCTTTCAGTCCGACCCTATATCGGACAATTCGGTTGGGCGCTTTGGTCGGTCACTTCTGTCGGACCTACCGTCGGACCCTTCAATAGGACTCATGGTCGAACCTATAGTCGGACCCATGGTTGGACCCTTCAATAGGACCCATGGTCGGACCCGTGGTTGGACCCGTGGTTGGACCCATGATCGGACCCATGGTCGGAACCATGGTTGGACCCTTCAATAGGACCCATGGTTGGACCCGTGGTTGGACCCGTGGTCGGACCCATGGTCGAACCCATAGTCGGATCCATGGCTGGACCCTTCGATCAGACCCTTCGGGCGGACCCTTCTTACAAACTTTTCAATCAAAACCTTCGGTAGAATTCTTCTTTCGGACTCTCCGTTCGGACCCTTTGGTTACATCTTTGGCACAAACCTGCAACTATCTACTGTGATTGCACGGTCAGCCAGCAATCGGTTGAGCTGTGCGCTCTCGGCCTAACCCCTTTTCAGTTCCTGTTTAACTTTCTGTGAAATGGTCTACCACCCTCAAGCCAAGCCCCATTTGACAACCGAGACTTTTACATTGGGCCACCTGTGTCTTCTTATCTGAAAATGTACACTACCCTGAAATACATAGTAAGTAAGCTCGAAGAGTGCATAGCCCATGCGTGGACGGACTCATGAACTATGTACATAAGCAGTTTCAAAGGTGTGTGAACCAAATGACAATCGGTTGTTTGCACGGCTGAAGGAATGGAGGAAGGTCGCAAACTGCGTGAACGGACGGCTGACTAACAGAGACGGACGGATGGATGAACGGCAGCAGATGGTGGCAGATGAAGACGGACAAAGACGGAGCGACGGAAACAGATGGAAACAACAACGGACGGAACGGACGTACAAAAGCACATAGAAGGAGACGGATGGACGAACGGAGAGAAAGAAAGGACTAACGGACCGACGGACCGACGGACGGAAGAACCGACCGACAAAGGACGGAGGGACGGAAGAACGGACGGGCGGATGGAACGGACGAACGGAAGAACGGACGAACGGACGGGCGGACGGACGGACGGATGGACGGACGGACAGACGGGCGGACGGGCGGACGGACGGGCGGGCGGACGGAGGAATGATGACTCAACGAACAGACAGATGAATAAAGTGACTGGCGGTAGAGCGAAGGTACGTTCGAAACCGATCGAGTAGAAAGAGTGGACAAAATGGCAGAAAGGCAGCCAAGGTACCTAATCAAAAGCTAAACTGGGGACCGGCGGACGTACCAAGACAACGTCGGGCGGACGGGCAAATGGAAATGAGTTGACAACTGTTTCATCGGCATTTTGACGCGTTTCATTATTCTCGACATAACTGGCCGAAATGATGTAATGCTCAGGCTCCGTTCGAAAACGGCGAAGGGCAAAGTAAATTTACATTTCTATTCTACTCTATGCAAAGTTTGATCGAAGTAGATGGCGATTTATGCGAAACAATACGAGTATTTTCTTTGGTCTGCTTGCGAACAGCATTTCGGATCGAACTGCCATTCGGAATGTGTCGCCCGTCAACGCGGAGCCGGGAAAAACGAGGTCAGAGATATTTCTCCAGAAAATCTCGCCGAAGATATTGCCGCACGGTCTTGGCGCTATGACAATCCGGTATGAGATCCCCGTGATGTCTCACACATTGCCTCCTAAAATTAACAAAAAATCATTGAATAGATGAATATTAAATATGTTTTTAGGGAGACAAGAGTACTCACGTGCACTTTATATGATTAAAAACCGTCCCGAGAGTATCGTGACACCGCGCGCAGGCAACTGAAATGAGCAATCAAAATAATCGTAAATTTAATTCGGATTTAATAAAATTACTTACCGACACATAAAGCGATGTTATCTTCCAGGGTGTCCAGTTTGTCCGACGCGGTTAACGCCACCAACGGTGACGCCCTTACAAAAGTCTTTTCCGTCATCAACAGAACCAGCACGAAAATAAACAAACTTTCGCCTTGTAATTTAGTTAAAAAGCACCGAAGATTCATCATGGCAGGCATCTTTAACGTTACGATAAGTTTAATTTCAGGTCAAAAAACGTGCGGAAAAACAATCGCTGGCGGACTTTTTCTACTACTCAAGATATCCGAAAGCGAGATCCAATGAAGCGCAGCAACATTATACAAAAATTCCAGCTGCAAGCAGGATGTGAAGGGGTAAAAAATGTACTTCTGCTGTGATGATTAAAGGGTTTCTCTAATTTCTCCGCTTGTTCTGAGGGTGATTAAGAGGTGGCGTGTTTGACTCAACCGGAGGTTGAGCCTGGTCGGTGAGGCGGCGACGCGTCTGCCCGGCGGGCGTTTGTGACTTTCAACGTGACTCATCCGTCGCCGTACCGAGCGTACACACCGTCGTTGGCACCCTGGTGCATTTACATGAAGTTAAGACGTTACTGGGGATATATACACACACGGCCAAAATACTAGGCTAGAGTCTCGTTCGTTATCGGAATTAACCAGACACATCGCTCCACCAACAAAGAACAACCATGCACCATCACCCGCCGAATCAAGAAAGAGCTCTCAACCTGTCAATCCTTACAGTGTCCGGGCCGCTCGATTAAAAGACATCTTGTTATCCGAGCCCAGAAAAGAGGACGGTCTAAGTTTGAGCCATCGCGTGCCATTGCGTGATTTCTTAATTGATTATTAATAATGGAATGAAAATTCAATATTTAATGAAGTTTTATGAGTTTCCCATGTCTTGGTGGAAAACCAAATTTAGAATGAAAATGCTCTAAATCAAGCAAGGAAACATTGAGACATATTTTTGAGCTCAATCAATAAATCAATGGAGCATCGAAAGCGACTGTACACATCAGCCAAAAGGTGGTTCAAACTTGGACCACCCAATTAAAAAATGGCTTTAAATCGGGACGCCTAGTATTGTGGCCGTGTGTGTATTCAGCTGACTCAGCTACACCGCGATGACCAATACCGCAAAAGAGCGACTAAATAAAGAGGTCTTATATGGTTTCAGACATTTTGGGTCTGACTGTCTGCGTGTGGTGTCTTATAAATAAATATGTGGAGCTACATGCCGCCATGTAACCGCGTGTTTTTTTTTGTCGCGACTCGGAGGCGCCGAAACGAGCGCGTGGTTAATTCGCTCTTTTGTTCTTTCACTTAATTAATTTTTCTAAACTAACAGACATGCAATGACTCTTATGGAATGTAAATCCGTTGACATTTTTTCAAATGATATTTTTTGATTAATGAACGAT
>LRSR01001580.1:0-23433 GCA_001579985.1 Hypsibius dujardini | reverse complement strand
AATAATCCACAGTCAGGGCACTTTCGGGCGCGTTTGTTAAAGCCTGACTTCTTCGGTTCAGCAGAACGAAAACTACAGAACAAGTGTTAGTTCTGTTCTGTGCCAGCACTGCATAGAGAAGCCAAGCCCTGTTTACTAAGGCCGAGTGAGCGGAGCCACGTTCTAACTTTAAGTTGACACACCTTTTTAACCGGCGTTAATGTTTTGTTTAATGTGTGTTTAATGTGTTTATTGTGTTTAATGTGTGTAAATCTTAAGCACGAGCGATCGATTCCTGGTGGCGTAAGTGGGCGTAAGCGGCCCGTGCTGTCGACCATTCGCAGCACAGCATCTGCTGCGCGTGGAGGATGCAAGTTTTATTAATTCCAATAGAAAACCGGGGAAAAAACCCGGGGCATGCCGGGTCCCCCGGGGTTTTTTCCCCGGTATTCCCCGTATTTCCCAGTAGTATTCGTTGACATAGAAATTACATATTTGCAAGTACGTCTACCTAGACGTAGACGTACCTTTTTTGTACGATCTGCATAAGATAGGTACATTGGGTACGTTTGACATCTGCCCTCGGAGGCTCGGCCTTTTTTACTCTGCATACAGTTCTCTAGTAGATGAGCATGTAAAACAGTTGGTTTTGGTGAATCAAGTTCAATTTGCAGTCAGTATGTACCGGTACTCGAAGTGAGGACCGATACATATGATACTCGTACAGTAGTATACTGTAGAGGGCGTACAGTAGTACACTGTAGAGGGCGTACAGTAGTACACTGTAGAGGGCGTACATTAGTAGACTGTAGAGGGCGTATAGTAGTATACTGTAAAGGGCTCCGATCGTCAGGCAATAAAATTTAATTATCACAGCCTACCCAGCTTTATATATTTTAATTATTCAGTACTAGATTTTTAAATTTTGCGAGTGATATAAATTCTGATGAATCCATAAAGACAACGTCAGTTAGTGATCCGCTGCCTCAAAAGCTAAGCATTCAGAATTATTACTGTATCTTACACTAGTATTCCAGATGCACCAGTGACTTCACTTGTGGACATTGGCTTCGATGAGTCATCACTCTCGCCTCACAGGCTCAATACTGTATAAGTCAGCTGGGAAATTTTAATCTCACATTTTTCACTTTCTGTCTTTGGCACAACCCTCTCCCTTATAATCTCCCGTTATCTGCTTCTATTAATAGCACCCGTATTACTATATTTTACGGTATTATAACACAAAATCCGAACCTTGAATTTCAACAGATGAGCGAGAGTTATTTAATTCAAATTGAGAAGATCTTCGTTGCTTGATTGAGGAATTGACACGTTTCTTTAGTTGTTGATTGGAGACTTGCCTTGATTGATTTATCGGCTGAGCGTTCATCCTCCATTTTTCTTCTGTTTCTGGCCAACAGGCGCGATCATGGGTACCCCGAAACCGCATCGCAACTCCAGCAAGCCGCTCATTCCGCGCATGTCAGAGGAACACCTCTACGGCCTCCTCCACTCCTCCTACTCCTTCAAGGACGCCTCGTTCATTAGTCGCAATCTGTTTCGCCCCTTTTGGAAGTTGATGGACAACGCCTGTTCGAACAACGCGGCGCCGATGTGTCTCCTGGGTTTCAGCATGGCGCTCAACGTCTTCAATGTACTGCTGCTCTCCTGGTGGGATCCGGAGTTTAATCCGATGACAGTGCCTCGTGGGGTGTTTGCGTTGTGTCTGCTGGGGCATGTGATGGCGTTCACTTGTGTGGGAATCGATGCTGCAGGTAAAAATTGTCGATTGATGGGTTGATTGATTGCTTGATTTATCCCTTGATTGCTTGCGTGATTGATTGCTTGCTTGATTGATCGCTTGATGCGCGAGGATGGAAAAGCGAATTGAATCAATACATCAATCAATTGGTTGACCTGGTGGATTGACTGACTCACTTAACCTTAAAATAAATATATTTAAAAGAGGGTAATACTAATGCTAGAAAAGCTGGGTCTTCACTCTGATTTTATTTAAAATGACACAAATGAATCATGTCCTTTTGTTTTTTATTTTAGCAGTACCGTATGTTAGAATTAACATGAAATCACTTGAAGGCGAATGGATCATGGGTGGTTATCGATTGATTGATGGATCAATCGTTTGTTCGGGTGTTCATGAGACCATTCGCTGAAGAAAGGGTGGTCGTCGGTCTTTCAGTTGATCGTCTCATGAAAAAAAGCGTCTATATAAGCTGCCCTTTCTCATTGTTGATTCTGTATTGTTTGTTTAGGGCATTGATTGAATGTCTAAATAGCTTGCTCGCTTTGACAGAGGTACTGTCGGGTTTTGCAGGATACTGATCGATCGTTCCATCTCCTGACCGCCAACTGCCGCATAAAAACGACTAGATTATCGCAAATATTTTCATTGTTTAAGATTCAGCTCCTCGTTTTTGCAGGCCGTTTACACAGGCGAACAGAAGCGGACACCGACAACGCCGAGAACCCCGTGCTCAGTCCCTACTCCTCCGCCGAGTACGTCGACCGTGCCTGTGAGAGCCTCAACTTGTGCATGAAAGCGGTCTGCCTGCTCCACATTGTCGGCGTCGGCGGTAGCAACCTCTCCTACTTCACCGGGTTCCTCATCGTCGCCGTCATCCTGGGTTGTTACCTGAGCCAGCAGTGGGAAGCCTGTCTGACGGGCATTTTCCAAACGTCATTTTTCATCGACTCCATCGAGCTGTTTCTCCTGGCCGGTTTCCTCGGGAAAGTCTTTTACGGAGCCGACCTGACATGGGCCGCACTCCGAACGACAACCCTCCTCGATGCACCCTTGTCACAGCTGTTGGGCTGCTGCTTCTTCGTGGGAGCTTTCATCTCCACCGGTAAGACCTTCTGTCGGACCGGACAAATTATGGCGAGTAATTCGCACCAATCGCCGCTGCTGCCGTTTCTCGCGCTGCAAGTGTCGGCATTCTCCTGGACCCTGTCGCCGAGCGTCCCCACCGCCTTCCCCTATCTGTGCTGGTCCACCGCCATCGTCTCCTCCGGCCTCGTCACGCAGCTCATTTTGAATCAAATCAGCCAGAATGACGGCGTGCATCCCGGTTCGTTTGTTCACGTTCCGGTTTTGGCGCTGCTGGCGGTGTGGAATTTCCTCGGCATGTTCTCGGGATTGGTGGCGGTACGCAATGCCTGGATCACTGTCTGCGTGCTGTTGACCTTCTGGCAGGTCGTCACCGCAGTGCATGCCGCCAAGGACGTGTTGCGTCGACTGCTGTTAGCGGTGATTGAGAGCTTCTTTCGCCGGACTGCGTGTGCCTTGGCGCCGTACTGGAATATGCTGAAGAAGGATTCGCGAACCCGGTTGTAGAAAGGGTTGTTCTACCGAGACAGCTGTCCGGACCATTCCCGATTCACTCGCACCAAATGAACCATGCACTTTTGTATATTTTCTATAATTGCACGACGAGGCGACAAAACTAGCAGCTTTTTAAGGCCAAATTTTTATTTTGAGAAGAATTGAGAGTTGTAAAAGTTTTTATCGTCTACTCACTTTCCACTCTCCGTAATCGAGGACGTGAGGTGGCCGTGAGTTTGTGTTATTGCAGTGTGGTGGCTTGAGAGTTTAACACGGTTGTCTCACCCGTTTTTTGGTCTTCCCGAATCGGCTTCACTGAGGGAGCTCACTGCAAGCCTCCTAATCTCATTTGCTGAAACTGAAACTGAAACTGAAAATAATTTCTGACGGTTCTTTTTCTCATTCACATGTTCGTCACTTTTGTTGAGCGTGGGTGAAGCTTTTGACTTTAGAAAAAGCGACCCCGGATCGCAACAGGTGCGTGCACAGCAGCGCTGATGAGCCTGCATCACTTCACATCGACCGTGCCTTTGAAAGCTGCAACTTGTTCCCCAAGCCATTTGCCTGTTAAAAATCCTCAGCTCGGCGGAGGTACTGTATTTTCGCGTTAGACAGGGACAGTCGTAGTGGAGTGGACCGTGTGCTCGGCTGTGTGCACCGTACACACAGCACAAGCGCCGCGAGGCCGATTAAACGTTCCACAGCTCGTACGCTGTCTCTGTCTAACGCGAAAATACAGTAACCTTTTCTATTTCGCCGGATTCCTCATCGTCCTCATCCTGGGCTGCTACTTGAAACCAGCAGTGAGAAGCCTGTCTGACTGACACCTTCCACACTTCATTCTTCATCGACTCCATCGAACTGCTTCTCCTTCGTGGGAACCTTCATCCCAACCGGGAAGATCTTCCATCGAAGGCGACAAATTATGGCGAGTACTGTACTGTCGCGATTCTAACGGCCAGCTTAGCCCCGCCTCCCGCCGTGCAACACTCTGTGTGACGTCACGGATTCAATTCCCGCCCGGCACGGGCCCGGGGGTCGTAATTTACTGGTAGGGCCAAAAAACGGCCGTTAGAATCGCGACAGTACAGTAACTCGCACAAGTCTCCGCTTTTGCCGTTTTTCGCGCTGCTAATGTCGTAATTCTCCTGGATTCTATCGCCGAGCGTCACCACGACCTTCCCTGTGCTGCTCGACCGCCGTCGTCTATGCTCCGTTCACGAATCTGGTAAAGAGCACCTCGGTATCTCGAACTCGGGGATGGTTGTTTCTGCGCGGTTAGGAATTCTCATTTCATACGCACCAAAAGGAGCCAAACACAAAATGAATCCATTTTTTTACTTCTTTTTTATTTTATAGCTGTAACATATGCACGTAAATATTGCAGTTTCATTCAATGCACTCTTTTCTTTTGTTCCAATAGGGACTGAGCGTTTTCCTTTTTTTACGTGAGCTGTGGTCGTGATTTGGTGACTGTTATGGAAATGGTGGCTACTGCCTTTCCACTGAATACTCCGTTTGTTGTCATGGCCATCTGCATTTCCAGTTCGATTTCTTGCGGACCGTCCAGTGGTCTGACCAGCGATATGGTGGCCTGAAACAGTGACACGTTTTGATTAAATGAGATGTTCAATAAAGCATTCCGAGCTTACCTGGTTGAAACCGGTGGTCCGGGTATCGAAGAACCGACGATCGGCCGGCTGGACGCCGTACATGAATGGTCGTGCACTTAGAGGAAAGAGACGATCATGAAGTTTGACGCCGTCACAAACCCGTTTGTCTGTATTTCTGTCTGTCTGCCTGTCTGTCTGCAAGCCTGCCTGCCTGCCTGCCTGCATGTCTGTCTGCCTATCTGGCCGTCTGCCTGCCTGCCTGCCTGCCTGCCTGCCTGCCTGCCTGCCTGCCTGCCTGCCTGCCTGCCTGCCTGCCTGCCTGTTTGTCTGTCTGCTCTTCCGTTTGTCTGTCTGTTTGTCTGTCTGTCTGTTTATCTGTCTGTCTGTTTGTCTGTCTGTCTGTCTCACGGTCTATGAGTATCTGGTATACTGCACGAAAATTTTGTTTCTTACTCTGTTGTATTGACTATGCTCATGTCGGCATCGTTACTTACCTTCGCATCACAAGAGTAAAATCGACCTTGGTGGTCGGCTGCTGCGGTCCGCGCATCGTGAAGAGATCAATTTTCCCGGTGTTAGGAAAGATGGGATTCGTAGGGATCGCCATATAGTTGTAGGAATAGGAAATTGGCTGTTGAAGGCAGTAGGAGTCACCGATCGGACAGACCAGAGACAATCGTCGACAACGACTAAAAAGGACATAAGAGAACTTATTTCAGGCGCAGATAAAGAACCCAACACATCACAAACAGATTAGACAGTAAATTGTCCCGTATGAATCCCTCATACTTTTTCTGATCGGCATCCTGTGAGTACCCTGGAGGACATCGGATGTTGTTGCAATTAAATCCGCCCTCAGTGTTGGTGCAGATTTGGTCGTTGCGGTTGCAATAGAGCTGCTCCTTGCACTCGTCAATGTCCTCGCAGCGGCGATTGTCCGGTAACATACGGAATCCAGATGGGCATGTGCCTGAAGAACAAGAACTTGATTGTTAGATTGTTCTTATGAGTCACCGAAAAGAAGAGGGAAAGCCCTACAATTGTAGCCGCCGGGATTGTTAATGCATTCGCCGAAACAAAGTTGTGGGCCCGACAAGTTCTCCGCGCATTCGTCGATATCTGTGGGTGTACAATGGATCTGTAAACTGTTTCCGCCGATACATGTACGAGTACCGTCCAAATTTGCAGACCGTACCCTCGCAAGTTCGACCGTCGGAAGCCAAACGGTATCCAGTCCGACAGGTACAATTATGGCTGCCCCAGCTGTTTATACAGCCATGGTGGCAGATATTGGGTTGATCGCATTCATCGATGTCTGGAACAGAAAACATTAGCTCTGACCCAGCTAGAACGACCGCTAAGTAATAAGATCGACAAAAGTAGACACACGTTCAGACACACACATTTCCCCGCCCAAGGTCGAAAAAAGACACGGATGATATGAGCCTGAGATCGTGGACCACTCACAGTGCTTACCTTCGCAAGTGAGACCGTCAGAGCCGTGCCGAAAACCGTCTTTACAGTTGCAGCGGTAGGAGCCAGGAAAGTTTTCACAAGTCGCACTGGCTGAGCAGGCACTTCGCCCGAATGTCAGACATTCGTTAATGTCTGTAGTGAGTAACGGCACGGTTGTAAGTTCAGGTTCTTCATCAATTCCAAGCCGTGACCTACCATCACATTGTTTCCTGACAAAGTTCGGCTCAAACCCGTCCTGGCATTTGCATTCAAAAGTGCCCGGACGATTTTCACAACGCTGCCCAGCAAAACAGTTATGTGTCCTGTCCGTGCACTCATCAATGTCTAAAGGGTTTAATTAGTGAAAGAAAATTAAGCAGCGAAGATAGGTGTCTTGTGAACCTTACCGTCGCATCTCGTGCCTGCCTCGTTCAGGAGATGACCGGCACCGCAATTCAACTGCAAAAAGAGGATTTCCAAGGTTGCAAAATAGCTGGGGTGTCTAACTCTAATTTAGGTGTATTTGCTTGTGTGTCTGTGTGTCTTTATCAGAGTATGTGTCTTTGTGTCTGTGTCTGCGTCTGCGTCTGCGTCTGCGTCTGTGTCTGTGTCTGTGCCTATGTCTGTGTCTGTGTCTGTGTCTGTGCCTGTGTCTGTGCCTGTGCCTGTGTCTGTGTTTGTGTTTGTGTCTGTGTCTGTGTCTGTGTCTGTGTCTGTGTCTGTGTCTGTGTCTATGTCTGTGTCTGTGTCTGTGTCTGTGTCTATGTCTGTGTCTGTGTCTGGCATCTTCCATACCTTATCCCGACATAAGTGAGAGCCGACAGTGTTGAAGCAGTCCTGATTTCGCTTACAATTTCCCGGGATGTTGCATTCGTTAATGTCGACACAAGTGCCATCATCAGCGGCCTCCATTCCCAATGAGCAAGTTACATGATTGCAGATACCTCGTTCGTAGTCAAGCCGCATTTTTTTCGGGCAAGTCTTCGGGGTACATCGGAAGGACCCTTGAGTGTTCAAGCAGTCGTAAGCCGTTCCGCAGTTGTGAACGCCCAAAGCGCATTCGTCATTGTCTGCCGGATGAAAATTAACTTTATACAGGCCAGCAGATCCGACGAACAAAGAGCTTCAAACAGAGAACATATTGATTATACCTGTGCAATCTCTGCGGTACGCGTCATAGGTGTAACCGGTGCCACAACTGATCTCCCGCACACACCGGAAACTGCCGGCCTCGTTTTCGCATCGCATGCCAGAGCCGCAGTAGTCGGTATTCGCACCGCATTCGTCTATGTCTTCGCATCTTCCGGTTCGCGGATTGTTCTGGTAACCGCTCGGACATAAGCGCGGAGTTACCGCCGGCTCAGGACGAGTCGTCCCTTGACCGGCATCAGGGAGGTCCGGTTCGCACTTGTAGCTGCCCACAGTATTGACGCATTGTTGCAGGGCAGGGCAAGTGTGTGTCTTCCGCTTGCATTCATTAATGTCTAGACACTGTCCGATTCCAGGGTGGTACTCATGCCCGGAAGGGCAACTGGGTCCCACTGGTGTGGTCTGGGTAGGATCAAGCGTCGTCGGGACGGCTAAATCGAAGGCCCACATTACTGGTTCGGTCTGTTTGTCTGTCTGTCTGTCTGTCTGTCTGTCTGTCTGTGTGCCTGTGTGCCTGTCTGTGTGCCTGCCTGTCTATCTGTCCGTCTATCTGTCAATGTGTCTGTCAGTCTTTCTGTCTGTTCGTCCATCCGCGCGCGTCTGTCTCTTTGTTTTGTTCATCAATACATACTGGGCATAGTCGTCGTCGCACGGGTGGTGGTCCTTGGCGGTCGGGTGGAACCCTCACGCGGCGTCAGCGACTCAGATCCATTACCGAACAAACCACTTCGAAGTTTGGAAAACTCGCAACACTCCTTGTAGAGCTTGTTGCAATTTGTAATTTGGAAGCTCGCACTATCGCACTGCTTTCCATAGCCCGAACTACCGGCCAGCAAACCCAGGGTGCAGCAGTCACAGCATTGCTGAAAAAGAGCACTTGCTGTGGTCATTCCCACTCCCAGGCAATGAAATTAAATTAAATCAGCGACTGCCAGATTCCTCAGACTTGTCAAGGTATTACCTTAAATTCATGACCACCCGGCAGTCCGGTATCACCAGTGCATTCGAGATTCTCCTGAGCGGCTGTCTTCCCGTCGTCACACTTTCCGATCGCCACTTCCTCCCGACAGCAAACCCCTACGGAAAAATATTCCTTAATTGTAATTACGATTAGATCATAGGGAAAAACGCCATTATACATATACACGCAGACAGGATTCATCGGCCATACCGAGTGCGACACCACACCAAAACTGATCCTGGCGCTGTACACCGGATATCGGTGTGGAATAGTCTTCGCAGTTTTCACTAGTCCTCCCGAAATTTCTCCCCAGACTGCAACCTAAAACACCCAACAATGTACTTTGTATACCTTTAGAGCCCATCGACTTTCGGTCGGATCAGCCAGGACTTACAGTGGATAAAAACCCGGTCAAGCTCCGCTGGAAAAGAAGAACATGAATCAGTCAGATTGTGGAAACGGAGTAGTCTCGTGCCTGCCTGGCTGCCTGTCTGCTTGTCTGCCTGTCTGCTTGTCTGCCTGTCTGCCTATCTGCATGTCTGTCTGCCTGCCTGAGCTACCTGCCTGCATGTTTTTCTGCCTGCCTGCCTGCCTGCCTGCCTGCCTGCCTGCCTGTTTGTCTGCCTGCTTGCCTGTTTTCGGTCCGTCGGCCTGCCGTCTGAGGTTAAGTATTGCAGTTGCTACAAATACCTTCGCAAAGAGCCGTGATGCTAATGACCAGAACAATTACAATCCACCAAGCACGGTGACAACAACACTCCATTCCGACAGCGAAAATCAACAGGCAGTAGTAGTAGATCGATGCTTCGACAATTATTCCTTTTTGGACATTTCATGGTCAGATTACGTTGGGACGATCGCGAATTGTTTGTGCACCTTGCAATGAGCCTGACCCGAAAGCCGAGGCAATTTCCTTCATGGGGCGTGGTATGTGTGAGGAGTCACTCACTATTGCTCTCCGCGAGAGTGTGCAGTGGGAATAAAGAGGAGATAAGAAAAGATTAGAACCTTGTTGCGATTGAAGGACTCGATTAGGGGAGCTGTAGCGGCTCTCCTATAGCATGTTCGTTTACTATACTCGGTCGACCGACAAACAGTTGGACTTTCAACGGGCTACATGATCATAGTCATGGGAATTTGTTAAGGTTACGAGTCACACCGACTATGTTCCAGGCTGAGTTACATCGGATTTACATCAGCAGGCGGATAATTTATAGAGATTGTTGGTTGTTTGTGACAAATCTTAGGCCTGTCTGCCTACCGTCTGTCTGTCTGTCTGTCTACCTGCTTGCTTGAATGCGTGCCTTTTTCCTCCTGTTTGCCTGCCTGTTCGTTTGCCTGTCCGTTTGCCTGCCTGCCTGCTTACCTACCAGCCTGCGCTGCCTGCCTGCCTGTATGTCGGTCCGTCAGCGTGCCGTTTGTCTGTCTCTGTTTGCTTGAGTGCGCGCCTGTTTTTCTGTTTGCCTGCTTGTCTGTTTGCCTGCCTGCCTGATTGTCGGTCCGGCTGCCTGCCATCTGTCTGTCTCTCTATCTGCTTGCTTGAATGTGCGTCTGTTTTCCTGTTGCCTGTCAGCCTGTCTGCCTGCCTGCCATTCTGTCTACCTAGTGTCTACTTGACTTTGCCTGCAATCGTATTTCACTGCTTATTTACATTTATTGCTGTTTATTTGTTGTTGATATATTTCAAGCAGTTAAACTACGATTTGACTAATTATCTAATTAACTTCTCTGCAGTTGACGCTACGTATTGGGACATCATACAGTGTAATGTCCTAATACGCAGCGTCAATTTCGGAGAAGTATGAGGCTAAATACTAATTTGTATTTTTTCAATTCTTAAATAAAATCATAATAAATTTTACAATTGACTTCAAGTTTTCAAGATATATTTAACTAACACTTTACTGTAAAATTCGAGTGCACTCTCTATATTCTCAGTGTACACTCGCTTCAATCAATACGGTTGACTGCTTGTTTGATCAACTGATTGGGCATGTAGTACTGATCGACTGAATGGAACGGCTGTTCTACATTCCTTCCCGGCCGTAAGCTTACCGAATCCCGCATCTGATTATCAATCTCTCTTCAAAGAACATCTGAGCACGCCAAATACCGACTCTCCTGATTTTGAATACGAGGTAAAACTCCCAGTGCTGCGCAAGTTTTGATTTGGCATAAATGCTGCGCACGACATGGGCAAACAGGGCAATCGTGACGTATATCAATCAAAATAGCCACAAGGTTTCTTTTCTGTTTTTCATTTTTAAAAACTTGTGTTTTTAATTTTTTTGTCAAAATTATTGCCACATATATTTCTCCGATTTATTGCTGGTTTTTTTTGAATCCAAAACATGGACAAACAATGAGAGAAAAGTGTGCGAACGCGGCATTTATACCAATTCCGAACTTGCGCAGCATTGGGAGTTTTACCTCGTACTGACTCCTCTCATTTTGACTTCAGATTAGAAGCAACACCACACCCCTTTGCCGAAATTCCATCCAATCGGCAGAGGGATGCAGTATTGACGTCACCACACCACTCGCTCCTTGTCCTTGATCCTTTTCTTGAATGTGACTCAGCAGTCGGTTACACAGTTGGCCATAATGCTTGAGTGACCGGATTTACTTCGGCGGTGATTAAATATATGGCCATATTATAGCACTGACCGAGTTAACCAATTTAGCTCGGCTTATGCGTACAGCCAGGTGCTCACCGAGCTAAATGGCTGAACCCGGTAGGCGCCATAATATGGCCAATTGTGTACTCCGCTCCGTACAGAGCTTAATGCAGTCCTGAACTCAGTTAATCGAGCATTCTGGCCACTTGTGAGTGCTACTAGTATGAGGGAGGGATCCTGGAATGGGCCACTTGACTTTCCCGTATCCTGGAATGGGCCACCCTGGAATCAGAACTTCCGCACAGGTTTTGGCTATCACCAAGGTCCTAAACTACAGCGAATAATCGATAACCCCGACGGAACGCGTATCAGGTATGAAAAAGTTGTGGGAACGTGTTTAAAAAACGAAATAATTGAACACTGAGAAAAAGTTCACTATAGAGGTCGCTGACTATGCAATAATCCATCTGCTTTCAATTATTTTGCGACAAAGCGCCCCCTGCGACCCGGTGGCCCATTCCAGGGTACGGAAAGTCAAGTGGCCCATTCCAGAGCGCTTCCCTCATATTGGTACAGGTATGCATGCAAGCAAGCTGGAATCTTGTCTTCACTTCCGCCTGAACTGCGCCTTCAAGAATCTCGCTTGCAACATAATCAATCAGCGCTGACCGTTTTTCGCCTGTCATTTTGCCCCATCAACCGTAGCCATCTTTCCTTGCCATGGAGCCTGCCTCATCGTCTTCCTCCGCGTCAATCGCCTCCTCCGCCAACCACGGTCCGACCAAGGAGAGCCTGCAAGTGCGGCTGTTTGCCCATCAGAACGCGCACATCCTCAAGATGCAGATCACCTTCAAATTGGACCACTTCTCCTTCCAGCAGCACCTCACCACCACCATCTTCTCACCCGCCATCAAGAGCTCCGAGCTGCAGCTGAACGGCCTCGCCGACCTCGACGGCGTGTGGTACCTCGTGCTCATCCCGCAGATCCTCTCGCGGCGCGACGGGGAAGAGAAGGAAAGGGCATTTGTCTCGCTGCATCTCCGAAGGGATTCCCCGAGCAATAAGGTGCGTTCAAGATCAGGAAAATTGCTGGCTTAACAAAAAATGGTCTGGAAAAGCGAGAAATTCACACTAAATTGCTTGCGATCTTTTTGTCAACAAAAATTAATTGCGTTGTCCAATCATTTTCGTTTTTTCATTTGCTTTCAGCAAAAATTCACCTTTTTGTAGCGAAAAAATATTGCGGCCGTTTTTTATCTGCGCGATTGCATGTTTAGTCTGTGGGGGAAATGAGCGGGCATGAGTCTAGAAAATGTTGCTTGCTTCCTCTTCCTTCCTCATGTGAAATTGCAGCTGATCGGTGTGTCGTCGCCGACTTTGTCTGTCAACTAGTTTTAGCACTTTCACGCAGTTTCCCGTATGTTCGTTGAATGGAAGTCCTATTATTTGGGTCTATAGACGTCGACAGGCGCACACACACAAACACAGACACAGACACATACATGGAGACGGACACAGACACAGACACGGACACGGACACAGACACGGACACAGACATGGACACAGACATGGACACAGACATGGACACAGACAGACAGACATAGATACAGACATAGATACAGACAGACAGACAAGCAAGGCATTAGGCATTTCTAGGTGAACAGACAGTCAAACTCAAACCAGTCCACTCACTTGTCAGATATATTGGGCAGACTCAGACAAGGAATGCGGGAGGGAGGCCAGACAACAGAGACGGACACGAAATAAAACTAAACCGTGGATCATTTTTCCTTGTTCCCTTTGCAGGAAGTACCGACTCGGTTTTTTCTGCGGATCGTTAATGATGCGGGAGCGACAGTTTACCATCGAGATTGTGCGAAGCCCGTTATCTTTTCCGGAAAGGGCTCTGGCAGTGTGATGTGGGGGTAAGTCGTCGTCTCGACACGGTAAAATTTTCTCTAGTTTTGCTTTTGAGATTGCGATCTATAAATCTGTATGGGGGAGGGCGCACGCGACTGCAAGTGGGGCTTGTCATACGTATGAGTCATGCAGTCCTATTGGCAACTTGTTGCACAATGAACAATGCCGATTTGCCTCGGAAGATTTGTTCTCCGCTGGTCCGTTCATGAGATTCTTTTTTCGGTGTCTCACAGGTGGGACCGCTTCATTCCGCACGATGATCTCTTCAATCCCGGCAATAATTACCTCGTGGACGACAGTCTGACTCTTGAAGCGGAGATCCAGTGCCTGGCCACCACGCGAACCTTCACACACAGCGTGAGCCCGCTGGCTGACTGCTCCACTCTCACCGCCGATCTCCGGGACATGTACAGCGGCAAGGAGTTTTGCGATTTCGTCTTAATTGCTAACGATGGGAAGGAGCTGGAGACTCATCGAAACATCGTCGCCGCACGCTCGGATGTCTTTCGCGCTATGCTCCAACATGACACCAAAGAACGTCAAACCGGTAAACACTCAGCACTTGCTTGCCGTCTGTCTATGTCTGTCTGTCTGTCTGTCTGTCTGTCTGTCTGTCTGTCTGTCTGTTTTGCCTATCTCTTTGTCTGTCTCTCTGTCTGCTTGCCTACCTACTTGCTTCCCTGCCTCTATACATGTCTTTGTATTTGTCTGCCTGTCTGTCAGTCTCGCTTGTCTCTTATCCCGTCTCTGTATTTCGATGTGCTGCGGCTTTTTTGTTCAACTGATTATCTATATAGTCGGGTTCCACTCATTACAGGGAAATGTCGAATTGATGACCTTGACGGTTCAACCTTGGACGCTCTATTGGCGTACATGTACTGCGACACGCTGGAACCGCTGAAGAGCAGCGGCAAGAACTCGCGGGTCGCGGAGGAACTGCTCAAAGCCGCTGACAAGTACCGCGTGTCCGGTCTGAAGGCGGCTTGTGAACACCAGCTCATCAGCAACGTCAATCAGGAGAACGTCGGTCGCCTACTCGTTCTGTCCGACATGCACATGCTGACTGGCCTGAAAATGCAGGCTCTACGCTTCCTAAAGTTGCCGGAAAATTTGACAGTCTTCATGCAGGAGGAAGGCGTCAACACAGTGAAGCGATACAAGAAGGTGCTGTTGGAGGAGGTCGTGACTGGGTACGACGCTCTGGTCAAGCTGCTGAAGAAGTGAGGTGCATTCGGGGACTTTCTCTAAGTACGTTTATAGCGGATTTCTCGATTTTCGCTCCTCTTCAGTTTCTCCCCTGTTAGAGTTCGAGTTCGGTGGAGCCTTTGACTGTCGGTGACGAACAATTTATGGATCGTGACTGGTCTGGCCGTTCTTCTGTTATGTTTTCATTTCTCCGGTTTTTTTCTTGTCTTCACTATTTGTGCTCAATTAATTGTGGATCGTAGGTGATTCATCCTTCAAGCGAACTCCTTGACTCTGAAACAGTCTTTATATTGAGCACTCGTTTTCGTAACACCTTACAAACACAACGCCAGAGTCTTTGATTTTGACCACACACAACGACATCATTGCCTGACAGTAACTCAACATCACTGGAACATCATTGACTGGGAGTAACTTACCATCACTGGAGCATCATTGACTGGGAGTAACTTACCATCACTAGAGCATCATTGCCTGACATTAATTTGGGTGCCGGAAGGGCGAATAGGTAGTTTTCCAATACATGGCATAAAAATCCAAGCTTCTAGATCTTTTTCTGAAATGTCCTAACAGTACAAAGAAAAAGTAAATACGACCACCATTGGTCACTAGGCCTCCCAATAGACATCTTAAGGCCTAGCTCACTCAACCTACACATGTGGCAGAAACTTAGGCTAACTGAGTTAAGCCACATAACTCGTGCAATGTATAGCTTTGTAGCATATGCCGAGTTAAATTGCCTAACTCGGTCAGTGCAAGGTTTCTGCCATGTGCGTATTATACCGATCCAATCCCCTTTGTTCTTCTTACCATCGCCTATATTAACAGATTCCTGCCAAAGGAACCGGAAGGGGGCGCCCTAACTCATTACAAAACCGTCTTTGTGCCGCCATATGTTGTGTTACTATATAATCTCTCTAAAATAACCGCGGCACGGCTCCACGGGACGATGCATAAAAAAGTGAAGGGGAAAAAATCAACAAAATATAAAGAAGAAAAAAAGAAGAAATCTACACTGCATGTACAATCGAAAAAACGTACGCAAACACACACAGCGTCCGGAACGCGATGCGAGAAAAAAGAACAGCAGATGGCAGCAGAGCGCATCACCGGCGCACTACGGCGCCATGCCCAGAAAAAAGAAACACTTTGCCGCATCTTATCCTCTCTCTCTCTCTCTCTCTCTCTCCTCGGAAAGCAGTTTGGGTGCTACGCGGGCGCACGTGGTAAAAAGGGGAGCGGGGGTCAAAACTGAACTCGGTGGTGGTGGTGGTGGTGACGTGGGTGTGTATCCGCAGCATATGTGGTGAACAATTAACAAGAGCAACCTGATCAATTATCCTCAGAGCAAAAAAAGCAACAACATCCACCTCTCCTCTCTCTCTCTCTCTCCAAGGGGATGATGACTAGCTGGAATGCCGGTAACATCTATCAATCGCGCTCCGGAGCGTTTGTATGTGTGAGTGTGTCACAGCAATGATCGTTGTACTGACGATACGGTCCTCCGGTCGGGACTTGTAATAGGTCCGCGGATGGCCTTACGTTAGGAAATCCATATCCAACTGTTGCGCATCACCCACGTTGTAGTTGTCAAAGTTGTTCATGCTGGAGACCATTGGGTCGAGTTCGGCTGTGTCCATCATGTTGGCTAGATCAGCTACACTGAAGTTCACACCTACCAGGAGATGGGACGCGTAAGTCGACAGACGAGACAGACAGAGCGACGCAGCTAGTGCACGAGCAGACTAACCGGCAGACCGACCGCAAGGCAAGAAGGCAAGTAGACAATAAAAAACGGACAGAGAAGAAGAGACAGACAAACAAACTCAGCCAAACAAAACAGACACACAAAGGCAGACCAACAGACGAACATACAAACAGACAAGCAAAGGAGTCGGTTAGATAACAGAACATACCAGGAAAGTCGTCGGGCAGGTTCATGTTCATGTACTGCGAAAACTGCTGCTGGTGAATGGGAGATTGGGGGGGTTCTTGCTTGATCTGCATATACTGCTGTGCCTGATACTGCTGCTGCTGCTGCAGAGTCGGCGTCCCGGGGTAGGAATCGGACTGCTGGGGCGAGCCCTTGCCGTTGCTGCCGAGACTGCCGTTGCAGACACCGCCAGCGCCGGTTATGAGGGCACTCAGATGCGGCGCCATGGAGGCCATGCTGCTGCCGTCATGGTTGGTCATGGGCAGTTGGATGCCGTGAGCTTCCGCTAATCGTTCAAGTTCCTGAAAAGTTACCCGCATATAGATTAGCCAGGTACAAAAGAAGCACAACAGAACGGTGCTAGATGGGATGACAGCATTTTCAATTCGTTTGATAACAACGGGGTAAAGATTAGCGCAGACCGAATAAAGGCTAATAACCCTGAAATTGGTTGTAATGCTGAGGTTAATTTTCATTGTGTGGTGAAGGTTGTCTGCTACCTGGAGGGCTGCCAAAGAGCCAAAGATGCAAAGAGGCAAAAATCTTTCATATTTCAACAAGGCAGTTCTTGAAAACCTTTCCCTTGGCATGTTACATCCCTGTCTGTTTGACCTGAGTGATAAGGATGATAGGACAAGGACAATCTGATTAACTGTCTGTCTACTGGATTACATGTAATTATGTCTGTCTGTCTGACGTCTGTCTGTCTGTCTGTCTGTCTGTCTGTCTGTCAGTCTGTCTTTCTGTTCGTTTGTCTGTCTGTCTGTACGTCCGTCCCTCACTCGCCCGCTGTGGTTACCTGCACTTTCATCTGCAGCTTTCGATTCTGGTGATCACTGTTCTTCTGGCGTTCCTCCATCGCCCGTAACCGTTCCCGGTCCTTCTTGAGCTCCTTCAGGTAATCGACGGTGGCCTTTAGCGTTGAACCTTTGCTCCTACAAACCGAAACGAACGTCACCATCGCCCAAATGAAATGGGTCGAATCAGTCAGGCATGCAGGCAGGCACGACCAATGACTGACTCAACCGTGCCTTGAATAAGATAACGTACGGGTCACTCGAGTGAGGAAGCATGGTGCGCAGTTCCTTGATTAGATTATTTATGTTATCACGACGTTTCCGTTCAACTGCAACAGCGAATGATACAAAGGACGATGACCACATGTTACTCCGAAGACCCCAGTTTCGCGATAAGAAGGGTGCACTCACTGATGTTATGATTGTCCTTTTTCTGACGGTCTTTGGAAAAGTACTTGCCATCCTCTTCGGTGATGGAAGATTCGCTCTTCACACCGTGGAGGTTGGCCGGGCAGGAGGACGAGACCGGTGAGACAAGTTTCCCGGTAACTGGATCCAGCATGCGCAAGTAATCCTGGTTACCGGTTACCTGAAATATACGCAGAAAACATTTAGTAACCAACTTTCAAGACAGTTTATCTGTCTGTCTTGTCTGCCTGTTTATCAGTATGTCTGTCTGTCTGTCTGTCTGTCTGTCTGTCTGCCTGCCTGCCTGTCTGTCTGCCTGTTTGTCTGTCCGTCGTTCTGCCTTCGTTTGTCGGTACATACGCTGGCCAAATCTGGTGAAACCGTATCTCTGTATGACCGGCCGAGTTGTTCCTTCGGAGACCGGGTACGCCGGCCTTTCGTCCCGGTACTTTCCAACTCCATAATGTCCTCTATCAGCTCGTCCATCTGCAGAAAGGAAGGAAATGTAAACACACACACATACAGACGTAATAAGCGGAACGTGAGACACTCTTCTCAGGCGCCCAAAGGCACATCAGTCTCGCATTACAATATGGCAAGGCTGGGAGGTGACGCTATAATTAACACAAGAGCCCATCATCGTTGTTGGGAACCTTTCTCCAGGCAAAACTCTTCCCCCCCTATGATCGCCCGACCAAACATATCGGGGAGGATCGGGATGTAAGCTGTCCGTTTGCAGGTAACAAATTTTACAGTTACATCATGCAAAATCCTACAGACAGGTAGACAGACAGACTAACAGACAGAGATATATACATAGATAGATAGAGCCAGTCGGACAGACAGACAGACAATCCAGACAGACATACAGATGGAAATGAAGAGTCAGACACAGTGGACGTCACAGAGAGGCGTCAGTCGGATGTTGGGGACTTACAGTCTTCGTGTTTGCACATTTCCTTCGCCGACGCACGGTCAACCGGCGAGCCCTTTTCCGGAGAACCATTTTGCAACACCAAGAAGGAATACAGCACACAATCCGCACCACCACAAAGACCGTCGCCGATTCTCTCAGCAGACAAGACAATCCTGAAGGCCAATTCAATCAGAGACCGGATTCAAATCCCCCCACACATGAGACACGCGACTGCAGATGTATTTCTCGGACTGCAAAGTGGCGGTATTACAATATTCGATTCGGACTCGAAACCGGATTTCCTCAAAGAAGCACACAGACGATACGATACGATGGAGGGGGGAAAAGTGAGGGTTTATTTTCGCAGAGACGACATCTCATTAAAAGCAGCGGGCATAACGTAATAAAACTGTACGCGCTCTCTCCCACGGCGAATATCAAGTCGCAAATAGCAACACCGGGGATGGTACAGTGCAAGTACACTCCATGGACATGGATAGGATAGGAATTTCCGCAATCAGACACGACGCAAGCTTGCCAGCCTGACCCGGTCCGATTTCGACTGACCTCGCGCGTCGTCCTAATCGCGCGAAGGTTACTTTTTCAAATCATCCGTTAATACGCCAGCTCTTAATAGAAGATAACCGTTCAAAACATCTGACAAGTCAGTCAGTCAGATCAGCTCCACAGTCAGATCAGCACCTCCCACCAATTCTGCGATAACGGACGGGAATGTCCTTCAAATCCGATACCCATAAAAACATCTATTTCCTTCGACAAATTAAAACGCTGCAAAACAGAAAGTTTTTCGTGGCAAACGAGTGATCCACTCGAAGTGAGGCAATAAAGACTGGCAAGTACTTCCCTCACATTCCGTTCCCGCAAACAAAAAAAACCCTCCTCAATGACGAGCTCTGTTCCTTTCCCCCTGTCGGTTCGGTATATAACGCGAGGTATACTGGTGCCAAATGAATGTGAATGAATTGGAAAGAGCTCACACAGACGGGGCACTCCACAGCAAACAGAGCCGCTCCGATGTATAACGCAGACCGGATATGAATACGCGGAAAGAAACAACAGACGACCAACTTGAAGCCTCTTGCTTCTTCAAAACAAAAAATTCACCGAGAAAAAAAACCGGCTGGCCAAAGCAATTCTGCGACCGAGGACTAGCTCTCTTCGATTGTAGGCGATTACAATATAGTACGCAGTAATAATTCTAATTTCCACGAAGCGCGATTTCAATATCCCCAATCGACACATACACACGCAGAAGTATCGGGTGTCGGAAACTAAAGTACCCACGCCGGGGTTGAGCGAAAAAAACACCCCCCCTCCGCACCGCACCGCTTTGCCGCCTTTCTGTCTGTGTATGCCTGCATCATCGCCATTCACAAAGTTTTTGCCCCGTCGCAGCTGCTTTTCAGCCATCCCGCACACGCGTATCGTGTTGGCGGATGGCATACGAGACGCCGCCTCAATGGGAAGAAAGGATGAAAAGCGACATCTTGGAAAAAACCAGCCAGCGCCAAGATATTTTGTCTTCATGCAAAAGACGCGCGTCTGCACATGCGTTGATCGGTCCTCGGAATTCCCCCCAGCCTTTTCCGGTATGAACATCGCCCTACAGTTGCACGGCATACGAGCATATCTGTCTGCTACGTCAGTGTATACTAAATTTGCAACGTTTGGCCGTTTAAGAAGGACCATCCTTGCAAAAAGTATGTTTGCGGAATTACATTATACCTCTCTCTGACATGCACAGTACAACGATTAGGCCTGATGGGCCATAGGTTGCATGCACTATCGATTGACGTCTGAGAAAAAACCTGTCGATCGGTTACTATACTTACAATGAGTGTTTGAACACCTGGGAGGAAGTGAAGAAGGGGGGGGGAAAGCTGAAAAACCGCCTTTGCCTGCCAAAGAAAGGTCGAGCTGCAACCTCATCAACGGTACTCTACAATCCTGTCCGCTGCAGCATACACGAGGAAAGAGTGTTCAAGCATATTCGGAGATCCCTTGGTGATTTGATTCCAAACAAGGAGATACTGCTTATGATTACTTGCAGGTGCAAAAGCGGTGGGGTAGGAATTAATAGTCGGCGACCCGAAGGGTTAAATTCAATCAAACCCCCGAAACAAGTTTTGAGGTTATTCAAAAAAGACAAGAGAGACGCCTTGGCACTGAGCTCGTCACTACAGTGAACAAATTAAAAAACAGCCACAAATCGTAACACACACATACAGCTGGGTGGACGGACGAACGAGCAGACGGACACACACATGCCGATGCAAATGGTAAGACCTCCATCAACAGACAGACAGTAGTAATCAGTAGTGCATTAGTCAAAGGGATGTACATAAAGACAGCAGACAGGCAGACAGACAAACAGACACATAGTTGGGATAGATAGACAGACAGACACATAGTTGGGATAGATAGATAGACAGAGAGACAGATAGCCGGTCGAAAAGACAGGCAAACAAAAACACAGGCCAATCGGTAAATAGACAGACAGACAAATATCAATCGATCCTCCCCGTGTCACCTCACCAAGCCCTGATGCATGGAATATGTCCGCTACTCGAGGAACAAAGCATCCACAAAATGCCCGCTTACCTCTGAGACGTCCGTAATGGCCGGTGAATGGGGCGTCCCGATCGAGTGCGGCGTCATCGGGCTGTCCGGTGTGAGCGGGCTGGCACCGTGGTGGTTGCCGCCATTATGCTGGCGTAGGTTGTTCAGGCTGAGCTGGGACGGCAATGAGTGACCGCTGATGAGGGGACTGGCCCGTCCGAGGGAGTTTGACAAGTACGACTTCATCTGTTGCTTCTGCTTCTCTTCCACATAAAATCGGGTGGGGTTCTCGAGCCGAGTCTCGACGCTGAGGTTGTACTGCTGAAGAAAATAGTGAACTCATTGTCGCATTCATCGTCGCAAATAGGGTAGGCAAGCAGGCAAATGCCCAACCGTGCCAGAGATGAACAGGCAGACAGACAAGATACCCAGCCAGGCAGACAGGCAAGGAGGCAGGCAGGCAGACAGACAGACAGACAGACAGACAGCCAGGCAGGCAGGCAGGCAGACAGACAGACAGACTGTTTGTTTTCATCCCTTTCTCGCTAACTACCTGCTGAAATCCTGTGGGCGTGGGCAGAGTCGCTGAAATGGAGACGTTCGCGGGACTGTTGTTGGGATTCCGGAGGGGAATGGGAGAGCCGTGCTGTTGCTGCTGCAGCTGATGCATGTAAGAGAACTGCGGGGTGGACGAGGAGGCGTTGCCGCCCTCACTGCTAGAGAGGCTTCCGGTGGAGGAGGAAATCGAGAAGCCATTTCCGCGTCGGTCTGACTCGTCGCGCGAGTCCCGTTGAGCTGTTAGAGAAGGAAGAAGCGGCATCGTATTAAATCAACGCAGTCCCTTCCCGGAATGAATGTACACAAGGCGGCCTTCATCGCCAACAACAAAAGCGATACTCCATACACTCTGCACTAAGCGGGAAGATCGAAAGACACACACACAAAGACACACTTATTATTATGTAACCTGAAAAGCAGTCCAAACCTAATAACACTCGATCAATAATAAAGTTCAGCAAATTAAGCCAGGATTACGTGTTGAGAACTCTTGTTCTAATTTACCCCAATCAAACGTTCTGCGCACAAGACAGTCGTCTGACGCAATACTTTGCTCGCAACAAGAGCTCAATCAATCAATCAATCAATCTGTCTACGGAAACACTTAGACAAATCTACCAATTTGAGCCGATTTAACGATCAATCTGTTTGCTTCTTGGATTAATCTTGATTGATCGTTAAATCGGCTCAAATTGGTAGATCTGTCAAGATCATTGGTAGATCAATTAACAGACAACCAGTCAAATACCTTGTTCCCGTTGCAGCTGGAGCTTCAAATTAGTCCGCGACGACATGATGAGATGTGAAGAGCGAGGTAATATGCAGCCAGACGCGGACAACGAGGACGCCAATAAGAACAAAAGCGCCAACCAACCAAGGCGCGAGCAGCCGAGAATAAAAACTTTGATCCGAACTTGTACACGCGCGATCGCTTCAGCCGATATTGCTGCTGCTGCTGCTGCTGGTAGTGTGGTGGTGTGGTTTGCTGGAGAATTCTTCAGTCAAACGCGGCGCACGATGACGCGACGAGAAGAGAGTGCGAGCGAGCGAAAGTTGACCTGGAAAAGGCAAAAAGCACAACATTCAACGTAAGATACCAACAAGACAAGACAAACTTCGCTATGCGGGCATGTCCCAATAATACCGAGAAGTCTCCTACGCACTAACGAGCGCGAGCGCGAGCGCGCGGAGGGAAAGAAAGAACGAGTCAAAACGATACAACAACTCTTCATAACATTCGCACACGTACTCGAATACCAAGTTCAAAGGCCAAAAAAAAGAGTTTGTTCATGTACAGTACTACAACATCAGTACATACATATTGCGGCAGAAACTCACACCTAATGAGGGATCATGACACGGATACTAGTATACACCGACACACCACAGACGGACATGAGAATCACTCGTGCGCTGCAAAGGTGCCGTTGGTGAATTAGTCAGAGAGAGAGAGAGAGAGAGAGAGAGGGAGAAGTCAGAGAGAAGAGAAGAGACCGACCATATTACATGCAAGAAATGTAGATGGAGATGACGTTTAGCACTCCACATACCAGTGGCCCAAAAAACCCACCAGAGTTTAACGCTCCGCTGCAGTGATGGATAGAAACAGCTGTTTCCGACCGAGTCAAGACATCGTCAAACACACAGACACAGGAAAAAGTATACAAAACATTAGGCTGTATCATTTTCAAAGACACACTGCTGACGACTTGTGAGTGTGCAGGGTTCGCCACGTGGATCGCGGGTGATAAGAAAACTGCTCGAGCTGGGCATAGTTCTTCGACCACACTCTATGTATGAATCTATATACGCTGGTCGTTAATAAAGTCGATCAAATACGAGAGTACAACGTAATAATACCTTCTGGTGATAGAGAGTACAGCTGTTTTCGCTAAACGGATGTTCCATAAAGCTAACAATTCAGGACAAGACGCGAGAGCGTTAAAAAATGAAGACATCCTCTTTGCGAAGAGCCATAAAGGAGGAAGTTAAGTTAC
>LRSR01001579.1:0-14448 GCA_001579985.1 Hypsibius dujardini | reverse complement strand
TACCAGTTTGGTGAGAATTAAGGGGAAACCGGCACTTTTTTAAACGTAGACAGAGACTCTACAGTCCAATGTGATTTCTATCATTTATTGATTTGTTTTTGTTAACCCAAAATAAATTTGCAAATTGTGGACCCAGTCGGAAAATTAGTCAATTTCACTTGAATTGTGCGTTATTTTTTTACACCAAAACAAACTTTGAAGACAATATAGTTTTCTGGATTTTGACATCGAACAGATTCTGGTTGACCAAATTCTCAAAATACTTTAATTTTGATAATATTTTTACTTTTATTTGCATTTATTAACATTTACGTTTTATTTCGAATCATTTTGATGGCTTGATGGCTTGATTCTAATATTGACAACCTACTTCTATACATATTTTTGTGTGAAGGATGCATTTGTAGCCCTTGGATGATTGTCGTCTTCACTCCCGCTTTTCGCCGACTCCTGGCCCAAGCGGTCCCACCACGTACATGGACGGCGGAATCCATTCAACTCAATCCTGGGATCTGGAGCAATTTGCAGAGAGCCGGTCGAGTTAAGCCAATTTCAGCTTCGACGAAATGAAGGAGATGTACCGTGGACTAAATCTGTCCAATCATAATATTTGATTACCTGAACCTGATATTTTAGCTGCCGAAAGTCAATACATGCACGGCTCTTGCTTCGGAAGGGTGAGATCGCTTGGTAGCACGCGTGATTATCTACGGCAAGAGGCGTGAAGTGAAGTTTTTAATAGGATAATAAGGTAGGCTCAGTCTTATTGGTTTTACAAGGGGCCAGGAAAGTTATTTTAATTCAATTCAAAAATGCCCGACTGCGGATGTCTCTATCTGTGCCCCATTGCGTTTGACCGAAGGCTCTGGCTACATTTGGCTAGCAGATGAGCACTTTTTTAATTGAAACGGGGTTCGAAAATATCCAGGCACTCGCACATATGATGTTTTTAGGATACGTTTTTGTGTCATACGACATACTTAGGATTTACCCCTAAAACATTTACTGTAATACCGTTGTCTGGCGTTTTATGCTTTACTGTATTTTCTCGATAGATAACGGCAGCGCACGGGTCATGTAACGTAATGGTTGTCCGCTGTACACATAAAGTTTACCCTTTTGCCTACCATCCAAATCAATCTTCAAAGCATTGCCGCGTATCACAATTCTTCATCTTCCGGTTCTGCAAAACAGCTCTCGTTAAACAGACTGATTCCCAAAAACACTATTGTATTTATCTATCTTCAACCAGCTCTTCAGATTTCTCTTGAGACATAATAACGGATGCAACAAATGAACGTTTGACGCAGGCAGAGGGCACTGGATTCCAAGCCATCGAAACCATGTTAATAAAACCTTTTCTACCAAGTTTGCGCAAATAACCTTTCTTGTTCCCCTTATCGTTTCGTTGAGCACGTCTCCATTTGAAATACTCTTGTCTCATGCCGTCTTTGAATGGTTTTTAACGCCGACATTCAGAGGCTGCTTTCTTTCTTGTGAACCGAAGCCTGGTCTGGCACTAAAACTCGCCGACGCTGTCCAGGTGGAAATGTGTAGTCGATCCAATCCAAATCCAACTCTTCCCGTCCCCAAGCGGTCCTGGCAAATTAAAATATCAATTACTAGTACGAGTACGAGGTAAACGCGTTTGACCAGGCCGTTTTAGAAATCGTAACTTAACCAGGCCGGCAGGCCGGCAGGCCAGCAGGTGGCGCACAAGTCGTTTTTGCGAAGTCAACCCAGGGAGATGGCCCAATGGTCCCGCTATTTATATGCTTGATTTGACTATGAGATTAAAAAATTCTCGCCAGTGTCACTCCACCATTTATTCTAATAATTAAACGGTATCCGCGTGTAAAATAAACTTTGATTAGTTAACTTGAACAAAAAAAGGCTCTTGAGAAAACTTATGCTTCGACTACAGCAGGGTGTCACAGACTTGCTGCGAAAATGATTTCCTCTCATCCGTTGCAGCTCAAATACTGTATCATCAGGAAAGCAGGTCGGCTAGGAAAAGAAACAGGGTTTTGATTAGAGTATTCATCAATGACACGTCTGCAACTTAAGCCCAGAAATGGCTTGCTATGCTGTTAATTATTTCTCGTTACATTTTCTTCAGCACAACCGCAACAACATTTGAATTGCCGTGTTCAGTTTGGTCGTCGTCGTCGTCGACGACGATATCTCCCCCCATAGTGTGTGTGGTAGTCATTCAAATGTAACGGTCGTGTTCAAACGTAAGAAGCTGTAACCCAGATGGGTAAAAAAATGTTAAATTATAGCATGAGACATTCGATGCAAAAAATATTCTATAAAAAAAGAAGCCAAAAATTCATTTCAAGAGCCGTCGTGATCAAAAGAACGCACGTGAAATGAAAGCAGATGCAATGTTTTCATGCGCCAAAAAGGAACCGAAGTGGCGCCTCTACCGGACTGTTTGCACACTTTTCCATTGAGATACTTCTTCCTTTTTTGAACCCAAATTCAAACCATGAGGCTTAAGAACAAACTAAAATTGGTCAGAGAATGTTTCTGAATGTTTTCAAGTCATCTGCTATGGCATGGTAGCACTTATACATGATCCTTACAATGATGTCTTCTGTAAAGTTCTCCTTTCTGTAAAGTGCCTCGGGAGTCAGAGATCAGCACACAGCTTGCGACGCTTCTTAAAATTTCTCAGCTAGCCGTTTGATGCTCGAAAGTCAGCGACGCCATCCCTCGTAGTGATCTCCAGAGCCCTCTGCCAAATGTCGCCGTCAGTCACAATCACGCCCACCGAACGTTTCTCCAGTACCCAGCTATTCAACTCTTTTTCCCGCTCCCGATGCACTGCACCTCTTCGTTTGATCGGCACAGGACTCGTCTCATTCCTGCGTTTAAAAAAAAGACGCTTTTAAGCAAACAACACACGCTAACGAAAGAACACAAAGTCGACCGATCAAGCGAGGGAAACAAACCTGATCCGACGACTCATGCTGTCCTTTCCAATTTTCTCCCGCGCCGCAAAATTCGGAAGTGTAAGGCCATGAGGCTCTTTCCAACGTTTCAAAATATCTACTATCTGGTGCTTGAAATACGAGTGACGAACCATTGTTTACTCAGAGAAATCAAAAGTTAAAAGATAAAAATCATCACAACAAATCAGTGTGTACGACTGTGGTATGTGAGATACAGGCAGGTCACACGCTAACGAGTAAGGGGAAACAATTTAACGTCACTCAACTCGTGCCTTGTCGCTATCTATCGAGGAAATGAAGTATGAGTAAAGGGCCCTGGAACGGCTATTTGAATTTCCGTACCCTAGTATGGGTCACCGGGCGGCAGGGGGGGGGTGATCTACCTCTCTGCCTGTCTGTGAAGAACTCATGCTCGACAATGGCCCATTCCGCATTCCCCGCGGGCTTGATGACGTGAAGTCGACCTACCATAGAATCCGCTACGAGATGTCATCTTCTCCGAAAATAAAATTGAATGGTCCTTAATTATCACCGATCTTGTAGACAGACAAATGAGTATGACCTTTTGACGGAGGAATCCATCAATATGTACAGACACTGGCGTGATGGCTAAATGATTGATTAGAAGCTCGTGGGGCGTGTCATCCCTGTCCGGCTTCATATGTCCGACCTTAAGCGCAGCCTAAAATAATTATACACAATTCCCCCCTCGTGATCGAATGGAGAAAGATCACTATCAATCAACTGTTTATTGATTTTCACGGTTTTCATACCTTATTCCGGGTGTGGAAATCCTGTGGGAACTGCTGGGGTCCTAGTATAGTTGTGCGTTTTCTTAGTGCCGTCAAGGTACACAGAATCTGTCCTCAAGTCCAATTGTTTTCTTCTGATGCGTAAAAGCTTCGCGTCTCTTCTAGCGTACAGTCTTTTTAAGGTACCCGGCTGTCTCACATCCCCAACGATCGACTTCAGTATTCCATTGCATTTACGTTTATTCCTCTCCGTTGCATATTTGTAGTGATCTTAGTTGAAACATATCTTAAATACCTTACGAAATTCTGAACAATTTCGAAATTTTTTCTTATCAGTCACGATAGATAAATCTTGTTACGTAAATACTCCAATCAGTGCAAGGATGGCGAACAAAACCCTCAATCCGATCGTCCACCCCATCAACAGCACCGTTTATGGAAACTCCACGGCCTCATCAACAGTCGACCTCTACACCGGCGTTGTCTTTGCAGTGTTCAGCCCGCTCGGGACCTTTGGGTCCGTGCTATGTCTGTACATCGTATACCTCTCCAGGCAGCAGACTCCCAGCTTACGCATACCCCAACCGCACACGGTGGACCCCTTCTACTGCAACATGGCGCTGCTTGTGTTGGTGTTCAGCCTCTTTTCCTGCTCCTTCAACGCCTATACCGCCTTTGTTGGAGGCGCCAATTTCCTGACTCATCCGCGTAACCGTTGGTTGTGTGAAGCTGTCGCGTTCATGTTCATGGAAGGCTTCTCTGGGGTCCATCTGCTGCACGCATCCATAGCTGTCCATCGGTTTCTCATTATTATTCTATCCGAAGCGTATCCATGGTCGAAATCTAAGTATTGTACGGCGATCTTGTTGGTGACCCCATGGGTGATGCCTGGGCTAGCGTATATGTTCCCGCTGATGCGCCTAGGAGGCGAGCTGGGGTACAGCCCGTCTCAGCGACGGTGTGGCTTTACGCGAATTAGCTCGAGAGGGTACTACCAGTTCGGTCGAAACTTTTACATGTGGTTCTCCGTTGCGGTAATTTTGGTGTGCTACACGACGATTATTGCTAAAGTGGCGCGTGCCCGTCGCCGGATCGCAGCGGCTAGACAACGGTCGAGCCAACTGCGTACTCTGAACAGCGAAGTGGCTGTGACGTACACTGCAGCTAAGACGTACGCTGTTTTTGCGTTGTGTTTCTTTCCGTCGAACATTTCCGGGATGGTGGCAACCAATGCTGCCGATTTGTCGGGACTGGTGGGCGCGAGCTTGGTTCATCTAATTGAGTTCGGTAAGGATTTCGTTTTCCAAACGTAGATAGGCAGACGGATGGGAGGACAGAAGGGCGGATAGAGTGACAGACAGACAAACGGACAGCGCGTTACTAAAACGCTACGATATGGAGATAACCAAGCAGACGAGAAGCCCGTGGTACTTCCATGGAGGCTCGTTTCGCCACCAATCCTGCAATAATTTAATAAAGCTGCCGCTTTAATTTCGGACACCGTATTAGTTGTGTATTAGTCTACTTCAAAGATTTTTAATTTCTCATTATTTCAATTCTAGCATCTTATAGTTAATTGTAACCACGCAGATTCACTCCACTAATCTATCAATTAATGTTTGAGTCTAAAAAATAAATACGGTAACAGCATGACACAATAATCACTCCAGTCTGCCATTTGGGTTTAAGCATGGATGGTTGTGTCCATGGACATTATATGGAGTTTTTCCATATGCTTTGATTTACCGTGAATCTGTTGCTTGTAGGATGTATATGCGGCCCATGGATGATTGTTCTATCGACCCCGGCATTTCGCAAAGTCCTTTTCCGTGGGATCAGGCGGTGCGCATGGACGGTGGAGCCGGTGAAACTCATCATCCGTTCAAGCAGTATCCAGGCAGCAACGTCAACTTAATGACATCAACCAGTACTTTTTGCTCTTTCAAAATACATTTCTTATTACTAACTTGAGAAGCTTAATTGGCTTTCAAAACTTTATCGCCAAGGTTAGGGTTCTTACAAGTCGGAACAAGGAGCCTTATGATAGCGCTAGGAGCCCAAGCTTGTCTTGAAAAAACTCCATTTTGTTTGTTGTCCATCTTTTGGACCTACCATGAGGGGCTCTGGTTCCGAACTTTAAGGACCCTAAACGAGCCTCTGGCTGAGTACGTATGTAATATTATCCACATATCGAGGTCAAAACGAACTCCAGTTGATGTAAATTTCAGCTAACCTGAAATTGCTGTCATTATTGTGAGTGTCTTGACCTTCCAAAACGGGTACCCCAAGATATCCCTCCCACAGGTGATGATTATCCGCTAAGGCCCCATGCAAATGTCTCGACGTCTAATCGGGTCATTGACTGAGAACGAAATTTGAGCATTTCTTAAGACAATAAATTTAAATATGAAATAATCTAAGCGTAATTCTGGTGTCACAGATAGGGATAGGTTGATGGTAGGCTTATATTCCAAGTGCCATATTCATAGAACACGATGCGCGGCACCGTCAGTAGATGTCAAGGAGACCATTCGCCGTATTTTATTAATAAAGCTTTGGGCGGAGGATCCTAAATCAGAAATTGTAAACCGGAAACGCCAAATGACGGTTTTCTCCGTCAAAACATATGGCAATTTTTATGAAGGATGGTAATCCAACCTGGTGCATGTGCCGGTATGCTCTGTCAACTGATGCAAACACTGCTTTTTTATGCATTGCGCACAAAATAGGAATCTACTCGTACAAAGTATACTGTAACGCTGGAAAAGCCAGACAAATTGCTCCGATTTAACTTTCCGAGTTGCGTGTTCTGGTAGTTTTAATAAAACTACAAACAGTATTATAATATGTTTTCATGTCATGTTGTCCGAGACTACAGTACCCGTCTGGCACTCTGCGGATACCACACCGGATCTCAATTAAGCGCCGTAAATCCAACGTCATCAGGGGCTCGTTTAGGGTGCTTTTACCAATCAGAACCAGGACCCTTCATGGTCGGGACAGTCTGTGGGCAAAGAGCAGACTGATCGACAGACTGATCAAGAGAACTCTCTGCAATCCCCAATCCGGAATTCGATCCAAGGGCTCGTTTACGGTCCTTACTGGTCGGAGCCAGAACCCCTTATGGTGGAGCCAGGGGGTGAGCAAAGAGGCAAAACGCATTTTTTTGAAGATCGAGTCAGAAATCGGTCCATGTTCCGTGATTATTCTGGAACTTTTTGGACTCTGGGGGTCTGATTTCCAGGGGTCCACATGGAATTTCAAATATGTTCAAAAACATCAGCTATTCATTATATTTGGACCATTCTGGAATACTTTGAACCTCAAATTTTCATACATGAACGGCGAGCTTAGCTTATACTGGACCCAAAAAAACCTCAAATTGGATCCAAAAACTATGTTTTTGAAAATGTTTTGAAATCCCAGGCGGGCTCTTTTAAATCAGGTCCATACAACCCCACAAGGTAATTTAAAAATGATCAGACATCGTAGGCCGAATTTTGGGTTCAATGTTGAAACAAATGCATACTGCCCTTTTGCCCATTCCTGACCCAACCAAGAGGGGTCCTGGTTCTGACCTGTAAGGAATCTAAACGAGTCCCTTAAAACCATGATGGTATTGAGCGAAAAAACGTACCTCTCGGAGGGAGATGCTTTTAATCAGTTATTATGCCACCTTTTTGCCACACATTAATTTCAGAGCTGATAATTATCAGTCCGGTAAGGGGCTTGAGGGTATAATGACACTATTCTACAAGTTTTCGCTTGTTCAATTGATTAATTGTCTGACATTTGGCCAACAATATTTTGGATTCGCCCACGAGAGAGAAGTAACTGAAACACTGCGTCATGCGACCACTTCATATGTGACACTCCATTGGATTGGAAGCAGCTGTTCGTCTTACTGGGTCCACTATGTAAATTTTTGCTAGTGTACGTATGGCGCGAATTCATGTGCGAATGGGAAGGACGGTGGGAAAAGATCAATATGTACCGTCTAGTGTATGAAGAACGATTAAAAAAAGAAAGTCATATTGCATACCTCAAATAAAATGATGAAAATGAAGCCAACTACCCCGCTTGCGTGAGACTAACAAATTCCGAAGGAGGAGAGTGAACTTTCTCCTGGCAAACGACGACTTCCTTTTCTTCTCAAACTTTAATATCGTGATCAGCGCAGGCAGTAGATTCTTTCACTATAACTGCAGCCTTCTTCGTTTCCACAGACTCTGACGGTTCCGGTCGCAAGATACCTTTGATGTAGCAGTCTTCATGATTATTCATCATCTTGTATGCTTCTGGCGCCCGTCGCAGCGGCATGGAATGTGTGACGATGAAGGTCGGATCAAACGCTCCCTCGATGATCTTTTCCAGGCAATACTTCCACAACTTCTGCAGCGGCACAATGCCCGCTGACATAGTCAAGTGCTTGATGAAGAAGGACCCGATGGGAAAGTTGTTGGTCACGCCGGCGTAGGACCCGATGATGCAGAGACTGCCGAACTTCTTCAGAGCGGCTACACACTCAGCGATGACCTCGGGCGTGTCGGACTCCATCCCGATGGCGCGTTGCAGTTTGTGGCTGACGCCTTTCGCAAAACGGAATCCAGTTGCATCGATAGCGCAGTCCAGACCTTCAGGGATCATTTCCTGGAGCCCCTCGACCACATCACCGTCGTGGTAATTAATGGTGTCAATGCCCAGATTTTCCCGCGCGAAATCCAGACGATATTGTGTGCTACAAGACAAAGTTGATCTTTATTAGTTCAGAAACAAATGACACACACACACACACACACACACACACAAACACATACACACACACACATACACGCACTTACCAGAAATTCCAATGACTCGTTTTGCACCCAAAAACTGGCACCAACGCGCAGCTAGCAGCCCTACCGGTCCCATGCCCCAAATCCCCACCACATCGCCTTCCTTTACCATTCGACAGGCATGATACGAAGTATGAACAATATCCGATAAAAAGAGCACCTTCTCGTCCGTCAGCTCCGGTGGCACTGGTAGACAGTTCACATCCGCAAACGGCACCCTCACAAACTCAGCCTGCCCGCCACTGTAGTCGCCGTTCAAATGACCCATTCCAAAAACCTCCGCATTCGCATGTCCGTACGCCTTCTCCGTTACCTTGCTAGAGTTGGTAGTGTCACATGCGGAGAACTGACCTATCTTGCAATGATCACAGACGCCACAGGCGATGACACAGGACACAACCACACGCGCACCCAACGGCAACTGAACATTCGGGCCTTTTTGCACGACCAGTCCCATGAACTCGTGCCCGATGATGTCGTCGTGTTGCAGTCCGGGCATCTCGCCTATCGTTGTTTAGACCTTAAAATTCTATTTGAAATAAACAACAGCGGCCCTTCTGTTTCATATGAAATGCATTTTTGTTTTACTTATACAGGTCATCTGAAATTATAGTTAAGAATTTTTATGTTCTACTATAAGTTACTTTATCGTAACTTACTTTATTTAAATGTGAAGTCCTTTGATTCCAAGAAGATACATTTTTTATTAGTTGAACTATTTCAGTTTTTCACCTTAACCTGCGCTTATGTCTTGTTGTGTTCTCTGTAAGTATTCTCCTTAAAATTCGTTAGCATCTACAATTTTGATTTATATTTCAATAACATAAAAATATTTTTAATAACCTAATAATTTTATTTTATCACGATAGTTTAATAAAAAAATCTGCCAACTTAACGAAATTTATTTAAGAGATACTTTGTTGAACCTTGAGGTGTGTCTTTCAAAATATGTCTTAATGCTATTAGATGTCAGAAACATTAATTAAGCAACACTGGACTTACCGTTGTAAATGTGCAGGTCGCTGCCGCAGACAGCGGTCGCCGTCACTTTGATGAGCACGTCGTCGGGTTCGCTGATAATTGGCCGGCCGACGGTCTGGTAACGCATGTCTCCCGTCCCGTGCCAAGTCACAGCATGCATCAATGCGGTCCCACTGGTAATGGGTTTGGTCCGACCTGTGCTGACCGGGTTTCGGCCCATCACTTTGTCAGTGAGATTGACGATGGCATTCTGCATCTTGCCCTAGAAATCACACAGATCCTGTACTCGTACTTTATTACAGTAAACTTCACGCGTAAATCAAAAAATTGCTCTTTTAAACCTCAAATACATTTAATTGAAACGCATTATATTTCTGAGGAAAAACGCGCCACCACCGCTAATGTCTACAGTGCATAGCTGCTTGAACGAAGGTGCGGGAAACATCCGTACTCAACAAAATAATATCACCGCAGCGACGGAAAGTACCCGGAAAAATAGTTTTCGGCTATAATATGCGCGTATCGCGAGGGTGCGTATGTTTACACGAATGTTCTTCACGATTTCTCCATCAAGCAGGCGGGCCCTGGGGACGTTCGGTATTTACACTACAATTTGTACCATTTCCTCAGCGGAGTGTGTGTTTTTTGTCTGTGTCTGTGTCTGTGTCTCTGTGTCTGTGTCTGTGTCTGTGTCTGTGTCTGTGTCTCTGTTCTCTGTCTGTGTCTCTGTCTGTCTCTGTTCTGTCTCTGTTTCTGTCTCTGTCTCTGTCTCTGTTGGTGTCTGTGTCTTTGTCTATGAGCGCGTTTGTGTCTGTGTGTCTGTCTCTATATCGCTTAATGTTTGCCTGTGCCTGCCACTGTGTTTGCAGCTTTGGTTTTGGCGTTGACGAGATTTAGGAAGCTCGAGCAAAAGTAAGAAATAAAAACCATAATTTTTCCTGCCTGATAACTCACCTGATTTTTAGAAGACCAGCGAAAAGGCTAGACCTCTCGCCTTTGCAAGGGTGCTGCGATACCAAACGTTTGGGCTTATTGTAAAACGTTTATATAGTGTTAAGTGCAATTCTTTAGAGTGACAAACTTGATGAGAGGAGGACTTGAACGGCAAAAGCTAAATATAAAGAGGTAGAAAAATCAGAACAGTCATATAAAGACCAAATATCAGAGACTTGGCAGACATGTCAGCAGTTTATGCAATGCCATATAATGTGAGTGCTAAATAATAATAAATAAAGTGTGGCTTGACGAAGTTATGGCCGTAGAGACAATTGGACGTGGACATGTAGGACTGGTGGCTGACGAGGTACACTTTAGATCCATCATGTTATTCCTTCAAATCATGGGCTCAACGGTTTTTCTTCTTCGTGGTGTTTATCGTTTGCCATACGTCGGTGCTCTCACCTCGTTCCCGTCCATGTTGCTCCTGCAACCACATCACGAGTAAATTTCAATAAAAAACTAAACCTTTTTATTTTTTAAAACTTTCCCCGCACAAAGTTTCTTATCACAGACAAAACTTACCGGCGGCAGTTGTAAAGGGACTGATACCCGGTATAGACACACGACAACCGCGGCACCGAGGTCATGTCCCCCATCGGCGAGCCTTCAACGAAAGGTCCAGCAGCTGCACACCCAAAACATATTCGCAATATAATATTATAAAACTTATATATATAAAATCTAACATGAAAGATAATATTTTTTTACCAACTATACTTAGGCAATGGTTCATGAGAGATGAAAGCTTACCTGGAATTTGCTCATCGATAAAAGCAGGCCCCTGGGACCGTTTCCCGTAACGGCCGTTGGTGAAAAACTGGCAGAACGCCGATCCCGCCAACAGAAACAGGAGGAAGATTTTGAAAAGCATTCTACGAGATGTAAGAAGTTTGGCTGCGGACGAAATCGGGAAATGTAGGTAAAGTAAACGGCAAGGTTTAGAGATGGAGGATAATTTCGGCTGTCTATGGCAATTCCCAACCACTTGTGTGTTTGCTGAAATGATCCCGGCACAAGATATGGAAATTTACGGCCAGACCTCGAGCTGGGATTATATCCCGGACCTCGGTGAGCTCGATGTGGGTGTGGAGAGGGTGCGAATTATTATTCATTACCTGTCGTGGCGGTTGAGTGTGTGGACTTTACGACGGTCAAGTACACGGGACGTGCAGTGTCGACGGCTGTTGACGGCTGTGGAATACCGATCGCCACACACCTTCGTAACCTGATTTACTGGTTCAAGTGCACACAAACACGTACCGTATGTGCAACAGAGTTTTCAGCTGTCGTCGTTTCCGTGGTCCAGACTTTATGTCTGGTTACGTATATACATAGTTGCCTTTTTGGGTGTAGAATCGTGGGATGACCCTTGCGCGATTGATGGTCGCGCAGTTTTTGACAGGAGTGACTAATTTCAATCTAGCTCCCTCGGACGCCGTTCGCGACTTGTGTTACCTCATACATCACCGGAACCCGGTCTCACTTCAAGCGCTGTTGTTATGTTAATCCCAGTTGTGAGAGAGACCTACGTTGAAATGAGGCGGCTAGATCTCCACGTAAATCCAGTTCGACGTGAAGACAGAATCAGTATTCTTGCCATATGCGTACCATTGCGGGAGGGTCAGTTAGTCAGACACCTTCGATTGAAAACCTTGGGTCATCAGAAACCTTGGGTAACCGGAATTTCAAGTTAGAATCATGAGATCATCAGATACATAGAGTAATCTGAAACTTGCGAACATGGATTACCATATCAAGGTATTTTCATCACAATATCTGAAGATTTAATTTATTTTTTAATAATTTAATAATTTAATATCTGAATATTTAATTTAATTTAATCAATCTATCGATCTATCTAACCAGTGCCGTTCGCCAAAGGCGCCATCTTTATGTGCTAACACGGCTTTTCGGTATGTACGCCTGTAGGTATGTATATACACATATGTGTACACCTTTGGCCAGAAAAATCGGGACGCTCGATTTTTACTGAGGCAATTTGTTAACACAAGGCTGCAGGCTATGCATATGTGGTCTCGTGGCTAACTATTTCCGCCTCAAATCAAAGCATATTTTGTGTATAGCCTGCAGCTTTATAGTAACAAAATGCGTCTAGACAAATCGAGCGTCTCGATTTTTCTGGCCAAAGGTGTATGCAACGTAATGCATATTCATATATTATTTCCGTGCCGCGACGTATTGTAGACCGACATTTGGTATGCCGACTTTTAGTAATAAACTTTTGGTAAGCGGTACAGGTCGACATTTTGTATGACTCGACAAATGGCTTGGCGATAGATTGTACCCCGACAATATGTACTGTACTGCTGCGATTAAACCGGTTAGTTTTTACACCCGGGCAGCGCATTCGACCTGTGTGTGAGTGTGTGAGCGTGTGAACTCACTCAACACACAGGCGCGTGTGTGAGCTCACTCAACACACAGGCGCGTCTGACGGAGGCGTGGCTAAACTGACCGGTTTAATTGCGGAGTACAGTACGGGTACATTTCGTTGGTGGTGACGTTTGGTAATTCTGACAATGTTACTTGTCTTGCCGATATCATGTACAGTTTTCCGTTCGTCGGAAAAGGTGCAACGATTCAGTCGGCTGAATAACTCTCAAACCAAAAGTTGCTAGAGTCCGTAAGATTCGAAATCCATGTAGGTTTGCAAAGTAAGAATGTAAAAATTTTGTCATAAAAACTGATTTTGAATGGGCTTGGATTATTTTTTAATCATCCCTTGAGATGCTTGTCTTTGTTTTTTTTCTATTGAAGTATTCTTTCTATAATCCTGTTTGTCAAGACAGCAACACTTGCGCCGAAGAACTGTTTGCCAGCCAGAACTGCCCATATATAACCCGCCTATATAAGTGTAAGTTTGGTGATCCTTCAGTCGACATATTTTTCATCTAGTCTGCCTTAATGACTCGGTTTTAGTACGTCTTTCACGGCACTGAAAGCGTTCGCAGTCAACGATTCCCTTCAAGCTATGCCACCTCCAAAGATTTTCTGACCAAGCAGAATGACCCAACTAGTCGCCCAAGCAATGCGTGTATAGTTACCCTGATCTTTTTACTAATGATCTGATCACTTGTAAAAAGATCAGGGTAACTATAAACGCAAACCTCCATCTGGAACGAAGCCATGAGACGAACGAAACCCAATAATACTTAGACTATTTTCAGCTTGTGGGAAGGAGTTCTGACCACCATTCAGTCGATCTATAATTTGTTTTGATTTTTTTGATTTATTTTTGTTTTTACTTTAAGCAATCTAATATAATTAAATTAAAGAGTGCTCTATTGGTGATGTTGAAGTTCTTACAAATTCTCTGTCAGCTTATAGACAGAGTGCAAATATATAAAACGGGCTCATGCAGTTGCGGTGTCTCTAGGGTTCTGAATCTCTGTTTGAACCTAAAATTTCTCTAGATGAGCCCGAAATGAACACAATAACATAATGTGGAATACAAGTATGGTACAAGTACAAGTACATGCGACAGAAATGATGGTGATACCCGGTGACATATTCGACCTGAGGATGCGCCCGTGTAACATCACTTGATTTCTACCTCGAATAAAATATGTAGTCGATCAAGTAAACGAGTTCTTGTTTCTGGCGTTAAAATGACACTTTCGAAGTTGCTAAGTCAACTAATTTAGGCAACATGAAAACTGTTAAAATTCGAGTTTCTTGAAAATACAGTGATATTGTTAAGGCTGTGTCTAGGATATGTCAAATTCGTTCTGGAAAACTTTAAATAGGTCAGCAGGCGCGCCGGTCAAATCGAATGAGTGACCAGTCAAAAGAAAAAGGAAAGATTACACTCTCAGTGCCCAAATTTAAAATTTTATTTCGTTTGGTTTTTTGTGTGTATTTTTAGTGCTTCAGCTCTTCCGAAGAGTTTTTACAACTAAA
>LRSR01001577.1:0-18442 GCA_001579985.1 Hypsibius dujardini | reverse complement strand
GACAGACAGACAGACTGACAGGTGTGCAGGCTCTCCCCTGGTACCTCATCGTAAAAGGGAGGGTAACCGCATAGTAATATATACGAAATGACTCCTATCGACCAAACATCCACCGCCTTTCCATAGGGTTTTTGTGCCAAGACCTCCGGGGCTGCAAGGAATCACCATTTTAAAGTCTCATTTAAATAGAAAAGATAATCATCTTTTCTTCTCGCCAACACGCGCGCGGACACATGACGGGAGAACCCCGCGTGGGATGGGATTTGCATGATCACCATCCCCGCTCGTGCTCCCTTGTTAGCTTACCAACATATCCAGGGGTGCCACAGGCGGTGGCCATAATGCTGCCGGTGCCTTCGATCTTGGACAAGCCGAAATCACTAATCATTATTTTGGAATCCTCGTCCGGGCTGTAGTAGAGAAGGTTTTCCGGCTGCAAAACAGAAAAACATCCCAAATGTCATACTAGGACATATATATAGCGACACGTTCCTTATAATGGAGCCGGGTCTATGGAGGTGGGGGGGGGGGAAGAGAATGGATCAAAGTCAGCGGGAAGTCATTCGATCAACAGGCGATTAGGGTGCTTGGCTTGGCTTGCAACGCACAGACATATATGAAATAACGTACTTTGAGGTCCCTGTGAACGACCTGAAGGAAGAAAGGAAGTTACCAACGCGCACTGCATGGTAAATGGAGAAAAAAGTCAATTACAACCTGCTGTTGGTGCATGAAGTCGACGGCGAGGAGGATTTGCTTGATCAGCCGGCTGGCGTCCCGTTCGGTATAGCTGCCCTTTTCGACGATCCGATCGAAGAGTTCGCCACCCGTTACTCTAGTGAATTAAAAGCAGCATGCTGGCATAAGATTCGGAACCTTTGAGTTTGGTCAATTTTGTTCCTTGTTTTTCTTTGTTCCTTTTGTATCGTTTAAACAGTATTTATCGCGATGCTTTTGAATCTGCATGTTGTCTACGTCTGTGACTGTTTCTGTGTTTGTGTCTGTGCCTCTGTCGACGTCTTTTTGGTTATATGTGTCTGTTCCTGTGTCTGGATCTGAATCTGTGTCTGTGTGCATGTCTTTGTCTTTGTCTCTGTGTCTGTATGTATGCCTGTGACCGCGTCTATATCTGTGTCTGTGTCTGTGTCCGCGTGTCTATATCTGTGCCTATGTCGGTTTTTGTGTATATGCCTGCATCAGAGTGTATGTCGTTGTTCATGCTAGCAACTCCATTGGTGATGAAAAGCTTCTATTCCAGTTCTGCCTGTAGTCATATCAATTTCAAGATTCTCATTTGAATCGGTGCGCCATTGCACTTGTTACTCCGATTATGTTTCAGTTAATGCATGTCTATGTCTATGTCTGAATAGTAATGAATACAACTAATATTCTTTGATGACTGAGGGTCATCTATATGTGCATCAATAAACCGACACCAACGGTCTGTGTATGTATTCCGATACCATCACATTACCATGCTAAAAGGGAACGCTTGAATGTTATTATACTAATTGAGTCGAATTTGCAGTGTGCCTTTATATTAATTTCGCCATTATTTTACCATTTCTGCCTCATTTCATTACAATCAATTACCTGTACCAACAGAAACACAGACAGACAGACAGACAGACAGACAGACAGACAGACAGACAGACAGACAAACAGACAGACACAGCAGACGACAGACACAACTGCTGTGCGTATAATTTGTGCATGCCAATCTTTCACTTACAGCTCCATAACGAGGTAGACATGACTGAGGTCCTCATACGTATCGAAAAGCTCCACAATGTTCGGATGCTTGAGCCTGTAAATGCAGAGGAAAAAAAGAGGGTGTGTCAGGGAGAGGCAAATGGACTACATACTATAACTTCCACCACCACGAGCACGAGGTAAACAAAAAAACGGTGGATATATCCAATCGATTTTGATAGGCCGAAACCCGGAGAGAGACGTATAGGCAGGGGAGCGCAGTATTGTGTGCTACGAGAATTGCATATATGTACCGTTTCAGCACTTTGATTTCATTTTCCAGCGATTCCTCTTTGCCCTTGAGCGCCCGTCGGTCAATGCACTTTATCGCAACGTGATCCTTCAGCATCTCATTCATCTGGTCCAAGCTGGAGGTTTTCTTGTTCCGGAAGTCCTCGCGGTTGGCTGCCAGTATATTGGATGGCGAACTGCATATGCATGCGGGGCAAGAGAGAGAAACAGTAAGAGAACCGAAAGACATAGCTTGGGTAAAAAAAAAGCAATTTGCTGTGTACTCTTGCAAACAATCACCACCACGCTCCCTCGTGTTTCTCACAGACCAAACAGACAAACAGACAGACAGACAAACAGACAGACAGACAGACAGACAGACAGACAGACAAGTAGACTTTATGGATACGAAGTACTCCCTCTTGTTTTTCACATCCTCATTTTGTTCATTGTTTGTTCTTAAACTCACCGGGACATAGCTAAGTTAAGGACGGCATCCTTCTTGTAGTCCGGATTGAAGGTGTGCTCACCGATGGGCAGGGTGTGGATGGGCGGCCGGCGTTGAGCCACGACAACCTTACTGAAGGCTCCCCTGGATAGAAAAAGAAGAGAGATGAAGAGAGCGTCAGAGAGAGGAGAGGGGATGAACAAACAGGAGGATGAAACAAGATAGCTATGCCCCGTTTACGAGTGTACCTAGTATAATGATAAGCCGGTATTAAATAACACTTGCAAAATCATTTCCGGTTGACTCTTTGGCCTCTGGGAGATATTAATCACCACTACATGCGCTTATACTGTATAGTACACGTGCAGATAAGACAGCTTGTTTTCCCCTCGGGATGAAGAGCTGGTGCCTTATACTTGTACATACAAACTGCTCACACTAATTAGGCATTGGATTTTGAAATGTTTCAAATTATTTCTACACATTTGCTCTAGACTTTTTTTACATACCAAATACTAGGTTTTTTCTTTACAGGGCAGTAAATTAAATTAATTTCAAATAATATTAAATAAATAGTTTTGACACATTCAATGTGGAATTTTTTATTCATCAGAATTAAATGTATGTATGAATATAATTATCATCATCAGCTGCCTGTATAAACTTTTTCAATCGAAATTACACACCCAATTGATTATACCAATTGATTGCAGGGGTGGTTAGAGGGGGAGGGACATAGTGAAAAGGCCAATTATTTCGTTCGGCCCGTGATTAAAGACTTTGAGAAGGTGATCATATAGGAGGTTTATGCTGGGAAGTGAATTCTGAGAAATGTTGAGCCTCATTCGTGATCACAAGGTTGAGGTCGTTATTCCCTCCCTTTTTAGACACAGTAGTATACTTCATCGTACCCCCGATGTGTCATGTCGCATGATGAAATCTGCATATACTTGGTTTAATAAGATAGTCAACCACCAACCGGTGTTTATATTTATTTGAAAACAATACTTAACCCCAATCAGATCATACACCCTAGTCAGATCATACACCCCAATCAGATCATACACCCTATTCAGATCATACACCCTAGTCAGATCATACACCCCAATCAGATCATACACCCTAGTCAGATCATACACCCCAATCAGATCATGCACCCTAGTCAGATCATACATCTCAACCAGATTATACATTATTGTACAAACATTAAATAGCACCACAATTTAAATGATTCCCTGTAACGATAAATGCAACAACAAAAATTAAACATTATTTCAATTTCAACTTATTTTCGCACAATTCTTGCCGACATTTTCAGCGCCACAGACAATCGATTTTGTTTTTGGAATTCACGTAAATATCTACCAAAAGTTAATATTTTAACTAAATACTTATGTACTGTTTATTTATTGAAGACGTTCCTCATCTTGGTTATCGTTTTATGTAGTTTTTGAATTAGAAAATTTCAAGTGTGGCGGCATCCGATGCAAGTCTGTAAGATCCGTCTGCACAGACCGGATGTGGGAAACCTTATTCGTTACAGTCGATAAAAAAAATGTATATTGACTGGAAATAAAATACCTCTTCGTAGGAATTTCCTTAAAGGCTCATCTTAGATATACTGTATTTTCGCGTTAGACAGGGACAGTCGTACTGGAGTGGAACGTGCGCACGGCTTGTGTGCACCGTACACACAGCACAAGTGCCGCGTGGCCGATTAAACGTTTCACAGCTCGTACGCTGTCCCTGTCTAACGCGAACATACAGTACTATATACTAGCATGTGTACTGGTGTTTTATTTCCAACCCGAAACCTAGAGTAAATTCAGTATTAATAACTGCGTGTTAACATGTATTTTTATGAAAAATAATATTAACAAAGATTTCGTATATTAACAACTGCGCGTTAATATACAAATTTCGAATATTTAATAATATAAATATAAATACAAATTTAGAGATTATGAAAATTAGTACGTCCTCCCCCGGGCGTTACTTACGTTCCAATGACATCCTTAAAGACGTAGTGTTCGAATATGGAGACTTTCTGATGTACCGAGGCTTTCCTGCCGGCCGGCACTTCCGGTTCGCCCAGCAGCCGGTCCGTGTCCATCTTATCCACGATGTGACTAGCTGCAGGGGGAGGAACGGTCCCGTTGGTGGCCTTCCGTGACGGTGTGCTCGTGGCGGTGGTGCTGACGCTGCTGATGCTGCTCTCCGAGGAAGCGGGGGAGGAGCGGTAGTCGACGTTCCCCGGGAGACTCCTCGTCGAACTGTCGTGGAAGGTGTGATGGGGAATGCCGGAGAGGTGATGATTGTTGTTGGTGGTGGTGTTGTTGTTCTGCGGCTCCTCCGTCGATGACGGCTGCTGGCCGCGATTGATAGCTGAATTAGCGGCAGCTGCGTTAATGCTCATCCTCTAGTCTACAGCCTCAAAAAAAAGAACAGAAAAAATAATTTAAACTACAGCAAGTGTGGTCGACCTCTTGAGATCCTTCTCGTTAAACTTACTATGCGTCAAACAATCAATCAATCAAATTAAGTCGCTTTTTTTTAGATTGATCAGTTGCATTAGTTGCGACCGATTCTTTTATTTAACATTAAATGATTTTCAACGAAAAAATTATTTATAAGCCCAATTTGTTTCTTCGTCTCAGTCGGCGAGTAGACTTGTGAGTTACTCATTTAAATAATCGAAAATAGAAAGTGACCTATTACATGTAAAGGAGATGCGAGCAACGTCGCATCCTTCCCAATCAATACTAGAATGTGTTCATCAAAGAATTCTGCCAATTTGTAGTTACTTTTTCATGGGGGAAACCACTGTCAAATACATTAACAATATAACTACCATTATTATATTCTAAAACGGCACCGTAAACACAATTTATTTGCTCATTGTGACGTGCACAACATAAACAGAGTACAGGCACTGTATGTACAGACAGGCATGCCAAATACCAATCGATACAGCACACGCTACACCAGGCATGAAATTTGTCATTTTTATGGGGAATGAAGATACTGCCATAAATGTTTGTAATTTAAATATTTTACTAAAATATCGCTATATGTACCTGCCGGTATTTATGTGGTCAAGGAAGTGACCACACAAATGCCTAACAAAACATGCGTAGTCTTGATCTAAACCCAAAACGAGATACGTCACAGGCCTTCCTAGTTCCAATCGATATCACACACACAATTCGGAAATTGGTCATTTTTAAGTGGGAAAACACTGGCAGCTTAATTAATTAATTACGACCCCGTCCAATCTTCACCTCCTGTTCTCATGGTATCTACGTATATATATGAATAATATATATACAACCCTCACTCTGCTGAATTTCTGCAAGGTGATGCTGGTACTCGGGATTGCCCGAGAGGAGGAGAGGGCGAGCGCGAAAAAAAATCGAAAAAGTCACCCCGCATCCTCGGCATGCTAGCAGTCAGTGGTCTCACTCGGCACATATGCCGCAATTCCCATAGGCGACCACAGCGCGTCAAATCTCAATCACAAGAGGACGGGATGGATAGATATGTATGTGGGGGGAGCCCCGAGAGCAACGCCTGCACGCGGGGAGCACGCCTGCACTATACTGCCTGCATGCACGCGCGCGCGCGCGTGCGCAGCCATGCTGTATGGAGAGATAAAACAGCTCCGTGCGACTCCATTAAAATCAACCTATGCCTGATGATGACAGGCGGATATATGAATGGTGGACGACGACGGAGCGACCACCGAGACACAAAGAGAGAGAGAGCGCGCGCAAGGATGAACACGTGGTCGCGAGATGCGAGAAAGAGACAACTGAGGGAGGGAGGGATGGGTATTTGTCCAATCAATTTAGCAGGGCTCCGGTGATTAAGTGTGCAGATAACCCCGGAGAGGGACCCTATCTACTTAGGAATATGTGTCCAGATACTCCTCTCGTCTCGTCGACAAGGGAAAAAACCGACGACCCACCCAAAGCTTATTCGTCCGGGAACTCGGGGGACCCTTTTTTCCCATCAGCGGGAAAGGTATTCTAACAATTGGGCAAGGGTATAGTATTGTATGCGTGCGAAGCGCTCACGGACAGGGACTTACTGGGATACCTATCTAAACGGTATATTCAGATAAACCCTCTCCATCATCAAGGTAGGACGAAAGAACGACATGATTGATCCGAAAATTTGAAACGAACTCGGGGGAGAAGACAAACGAAAAATCGCTATGTTTTCCGACACGTAAAAAGGCAACCCCTTAATGGGGTATAACATGGGTAAGGGGTATAACATGGGTAAGGGATATACCGTGGGTTTTTGTATTTCCGGGATTCCACGACGAATGGCGAGGGATGAGAGAAGGGAGAGAGAGAACCATCCACAGAATCAGGTAGTGCTTCGACGGACGGACGGACGGACCGGCGGACCGACGGCGGACCCGATCAAATTACAGACCACGTGTCTCGCGGATGGGTAATGGATGGATGGGTAATGGGTATACAATTTATAATCACCTCACTCTGTGGTGCTGTGTGTTTGTGATGGCGTGTTGAGGGATGGGGATGGGATGAGATGAAACGTTTCTAAAGCGCAGAATAGAAACGATGATGATGGTTGGTGATGATGATAATGACGATGGGTGACGGACAAGATCGTGTGTGTGTTATGTAGATGTGCACACCACACACGCACCGCACCACCATACAGTCAGAAGAACAATCCTCGACAGCCTCTACGAAGCTGCTCCGTCATTATTATCAGGCAAGAGTACAGCGGTACAGCCTGGCAGCGCAATCCCATACATTATTAGCAGTTCTCACAGACGGCTACGGATAATAGGACTAACAACAACCAGGGATAGAGAGAGAGACGGAGAGACGGAAAGACGGAAAGACCCGGGTACGCGGGGATGATCTGTGAAAACTCAGGCCAAACGACGACAACGGAGGAGCGCGAGGAGAAGAATAATATCTGTACTATATAGCATTACATTAACACCCCCACTGTATGGTATATGCATCCGATCCCGAGCCCCGCGAATTTGCATGGGAGCATATCATACAACGCGGACTCACAGCTTCCGCGAGCGAGTATATTATCGTTTTGTGGAGTAATTTCATTTGACGCGCGCGCGCGCTCGGATACACATACGAGGATTGTATACCCAGGGAATGCAGTAAACCGTACGTGCATTCTATAGCAAAGGCCGAAGGCCAACGGGATCTTCGTACATAGACCGTATATCTCTTGAGTTGGGTGCATCTGTCTGTATACGCATATACGTATGGGGTATGAGGAGAGAGCAGCGTCTCCGTCGGATCGATAAATTGCGAAAACGTCGGGAGGATGTTGTCAGGCCCCAACGGAAGGAAGGAGGCAGAGAGGAGAGAGCAGGAGATGAGGCCCGGGAACCGGGATGAGGGCCGAAAACCGCGCGTTGGAATCATATATACACAGTACATACACACACACGCACACATGGTAGTGTGTATAGACTCCCGGAAATTTGTCCCGTTGCTGCTTCGAGAGAGCATACACGCGGGGAAGGAGGTTCTCTCTCGCGGTCTCGCTCTCCTCTCGATCTCTCTCGCTAGTGGTTTACGATCCAGTGGTTGACTTGGCTTACGATCATTTGTATAGAGCGAAAGGTCGGCTTCTCTATCTCGGCTCTGAGTTTGATTGTGGGTCCCCCTGTCTACGTGTGTGTGTGTGTGTGTGTTCACGGGTACCGAGAGAGCGACCCTCGTGGTACATGTATGGATGTATATGTAAATATGACAGAGAGTGATGCTCGAGCGGACTGCGTAGGACGCACAGCACACACACGTGATGGTGATGAGCTCGATAATCGGACTATACAATTCATGCATCTACGCCGTATTGCAGCTGCTGCTGCTGGTGATGGATTGACGACCGGCTTTCCTCGAGATCCGAAAAGCGCATTTTTGGCTTCCCGTCGTAGGCTCGGGTTCCCGGTCTAGGCTGTATACGTATATATACGTAATACAGACAGACATAAATGTACAGAATGTAATGTCCTTTGCGTGCATTGTGGGTCATATACGCGGGAGTATGATCATGGATGTGTGGGGGGGTGGGCATCAACCTCGCCTCGCTCGCTCTGATCCACACTTATGCGACAGGCAACAGTTAACCACCTTTGACAAATTGTTCATCCCTCTTCATGGCCTCGTCTGGGTTCCTGCACTTCCCTGTTTGGCAGCACAAAATGACGCGCGTTGCTGTCGAGTATTTTTGTCCGTCAATGCCCTGGACAGTTGGGAGTATAGTGAAAGGTGTGAGGGGGCTCACATTGTTCCAAGTGCAGGACGCGATGTCTGCACGCGGCGGTGCGCGCGCTTTGGGGCGCTACCAGTTTCCGGAAGTGAATTAGAGGGGGGGGGATTTACAGGGTACCCCCGACCGACCTTCCGAGTACGTGACGTCATCGTCGGCTCTGCCCCTGTGTGTGCGTTACTTAATTTCACCCATGATCGAGCGGAAGAATTGGCAACATCTTGTAGCCATTATTATTATTCAGGGCCGAGCACTTAAGTACCCAAGTACCCATATCGCTACACTAAGCAGTCGTGTATAGAAAGATCTGCGACAGCTCTGTGGTCCTGTCCTTTGCTACAAAGCTCAGCGTCATTGAAATGACCCGCTCGGTTGTTCAGTTCTGTCCTAGTCCGGTGTCCATTGCAACCTCCATCTATGGCTTCATCTAGTGGATGTGCTAACCATAGTAGCCTAAGTACCGATGTCTGTGTAGGCAGACTGGTACCATGTACATGCGAAACTGGTACCATGTATATATGCGAAACTGGTACCAGATGTTGTTCCACTCTCTTGAAAGATTGCATGTAAAAAAACGTCCATGTTGATTTGTAATTTTGTTATTTGAATGATTTCATCCCCTTGGATTAGCGTTCTAGTTCTCACACCAGCTGTTGAAGGTCTGTCCTACGATGAGGCCACACCCCGTCAGAGAGCCGCGAAATTTTGGAGAATTCGTCGTGTCTTTCGATTTACATTACTAGGTGGTCCCTTGCCGGGGAGGATGAGTAGACCCTTGAGCCAAATTTTTTAACCACCAAAAGAGCTCTTCCGCTCACACGTGTTTGTCCGATCCGCCAAACATCTGCTTCAGGCCCGGTTATTTTTATATGGCTTTACGGCTTCATACAAAGCTGTTTCATAAAGGGGCGATCCAAATCAGATACTGGCGAAACTGCATCCTACCGTGGGTTTTACCGGTAGCAGTATACATTGTAGTGTCATATACACACGCGCGCCAGAATATTAGGCTGACCGAGTTAGAACCAGTTGGCTATTACTAAGGGAATGTGGCTCTAACTTGGGCGGCTTAGTATTGTAACCGTGTGTGTATGCGTTTATATACGCAGGCAAACGCGGTGGGTTGAATCGCTACATGGGTTGAATCGGTCGGGTGGCGGAGGGCGCCACAAGTGTGAATTGTAAACAACCTTCATTCAGCTTCACACACACGCGTTTAATTTGCATTTGTGGCGCCCTCCGCCACCCGACCGATTCAACCCATGTTGCGATTCAACCCACCGCGTTTGCCTGGTATATGTTATTGCTCGATATGTCGCGGAATCTCCATTCGATGTGTTCCCATCGAGCACGGACGATGGGTGTGTTGATGGAAACAGTTGCGTTTAGTGAGCGCGTGAGTCTGTCAATTCCCCTAAATTTCGTCCTCATCTTGTTGACATGACATGGAAGTGTACAGCAACCTGTCCCTCTACACGAACGACTCGCTGTATCCCTGCGGCAAGAGCAAGCAGCAGGCTCTCTCACCGCTCAATTGGGGGCTTGATCGCGCGCCTTCGTTATATCACTCAATTTATTACTCTCCCTCAATTCTCCCATCCCACCCACTTCCTGTCCACACTGCAGGCGTCTCAATCCATCAGGAAACGGCTGCTTGCTGATGAAATTACGCGGGTTTTCCCGCTTGATCAGTAAATGGACCAGGCTCGTGCAGCAGTGACAGTACATTCATAGAGTATAGGGATGGCAAAAAAAAAAATTATTCAATTGAGTAGTATTTTTGGTCAACTAAAAATTACTCACCATGGATTGTAGTTTTCTTTCTTTTAGTAACTGATTAAACCTTTAGCTTACTTTTATTCGAATATAGAGTTGACTAATTTCAATTCAAATTTTCAAATTTTAATTTTGTATACAAGAATGTATATATACGTGAACAGAACAGGAAATGAGGGACCCATACAGAATTAGACCCACAATCCCCGTATATTTTATTACATAATTTTTGCGAGCCGTACTACGTGCTCTATTCGAGCCGATGGGAGTGCGGATGGCGTGCGGTGCCAATATGAACAAACCGCAAATCGACGCCTGAATGTATGTTCCTTTCTGTTGCGTTCTATACATCGTACGCATGCGATGCGATGCGACGGAGATTAATGCGCGCAGAAGGCCGAAAGGCGGGAGGTTCTTGTCTGGATACAGTTCTAAGTAAAATGGGATCGTAATTGAAGGTCGCGTGCTCGCAGCATAACGCACTTGGAAATGTGGGTGCTCCTATACATACTTTGAAGTTTTACATGACGAGACAAACAGTCTAAATGATGGGAAGAAAATGCCGAGTTCTGGGCAGTTACAGCTTGCACCATAATCGTGCTGCTTTATTTTCTCACTTGCCGTAGAATATGCCGTATATATTTCATTATTATTATAATTTATATATTTATGTGTATTAAATCTAGATTATATAGATTATATTATTTTATTTTATTTTATCATAATATGTATTTTACCTCGTCATTTTGTCAAGGTGAAAGCTTTGCGCAGACTGACCAGCACCGTGTTGGCGTATATCCACGAGGGCGCCGTCTGGCGCCGACACTGCAAATTAAGAAGACAAATATCCGTTTTTAAAGAGTACGGATTTTTAATTGGACCGAATCAGTTTTCACAGCTATTATATACAACTTCATTATGAAAACGTCATGCGCCCTTACCTTTGGCACTACACTCCGCGTGTCACGACGGTCGATTCCTCATATGAAATATATCCTGATGTCATGGGCTTGTTACATGTCGAAGAGGCTCGCGTTGATGCGGGGAAGAAAAGTAACTGTCTTCCATATTATGGGTTGACCTTTCTCACCACGTTCGTTGGCGTTAACATACCGCATATATATATGGTAGAACAGTGCCGCACATACACACGTCACGTCAGTATGTGTGGGAAGGCACGAGGAGAAGGTATATCGTATCGTACGTCTCCATAGGGCAAACAAATCTACCGGAATTGTGTTGCAAAATGCCAGCTGAATTCTACATTGTGTTCTTAATAATTCGGTGAGATTGCGCGAGAGATTGAGACATGTACTACTGGTATATTAATATATAATTTTTTTATTTCAAGGCATATTGTATTGCACTGGTATATTGTATATATCCTTTATTAAGGCATCCGGTGCCAGCCATGAATGGACTGCAGGCAGTTTGTCCACACCAATTGCAAATGCATTATCCCGGTATCAGCTACCCAGTTAGATAACTTAGGCGTTTCTCCATATCATCCGACCACAGCACGGTCCTACGTGCCCTAGCATATCGTCATTCCTTTGCGCAATTTAGCCGGACCAATACTTTTCCACATTATTATTTTCATCCCACAGTTGTTCTCACTTGATAGATCATGACATTTGCCATTTGATTATACGAAGTTCTTCGACTGACATAAGGCCGAATTAACCCGCGAAGACCCGCAAGATCTTTATGAGCCATGCATGTGTATGTCTAGAAATACACTGTATTGCTAGTAATTATGATTCAGTATGGATTAATGGTATATAAGGAAGATTGAGACTACGCAAACGTCTCATTGTGGTGGGTAGTTAGAACTCATAGTTCAGGAGGGAGATATCGTCAACGTTTCCGTGACATATTTTGTGGTTTACGACTCGACGGAGCTTCTCCGTGAACCATAACTATACAGTTGTACTACTCTACGGGGAATGACATACATTATTAGACACACACTGCAACACCGCATTTTTGTATGTTCTACTACACTATACTGTAAAGGCTACAGCTATTTTACCCTCTACCTTATAATGTGTGGGGCCCAATAGCATCCCGGCTGTTTTACCCCCCCCCCCGGAGCCCAATAGACCCCTGGCTATTTCACCTCTTCCATGTTGTCTATTCCTCCTTCTGTCCGTCCGCTGCCCGTCCGCTGTCCGTCCGTCGTTCGTCCGTCCGTCCGTCTGCCCGTTCGTTCGTGTGTCCGTCCGTTGTCCGTTCGTCCGTCCGTCCGTCCGTTGTCCGTTCGTTCGTCCGTCCGTCCGTCGTCCGTTCATTTGCTATCCGTCTAACCGTTGCTCGTTGTTCGACCATCTTTCTGACAACGGACGGACGGTCGGACAAAGTAAGGACAGATGGACAACGGATAGACTGACGGACGGACAACATGGGAAGAGTGAAATAGCAGAGGTGCGATTCGGACCCCTGGTGATGTATACAGTGAGGGGTAAAATAGCCGGGCTTCTATTGGATCGTTGAGAGGGGAAAATAGCCGGGGTTCTATCGGGCCCCCAAAAGGGGAGTAAAATAGCCACTCTGTATTGTAAATGTCTGACATCGTCACACACGTTCCTTTTCAGGAATTTTTCGGGCAAATTTTGTAAACTTTCTCATCACTGCCTCCTACTTGGAATTGCACATTGTGGCAAACCACGTGCCAAAGTTGGTCTAAAAATGTTCGTAATTAATTAAACTAAATCAATGAAATACTCTTTAAAGTAAAGTTATATTCTCAGATAAGCACGTATACTGTACTCATCCTTAATGGGTCATTTAACCGTGTTCCTTAACCCCTGTCAAGGTTGACAGACAGCGCAAGAGGACTCGTTGAAATTACAATCGACCACCACAGATTCGTCACTGAGTAAATAAAACAAACCTAGTTATCATAAAGCTGTCTGGCGGAAGTGTTTAAGACGAGAAAACCAGTTTATGACGAAGCGCATTGTCAGAACAACACTCCCACATACACACACAATACAACTGTAGACTGTATACATGCGTGACGGCAGTATAACAATTGGTCGGACGGTTCTTCTCGGCAAGCAACGCCAACGTTTTTCCTTCCCGTCCTCACAGCTTCTGTGTGTGTGTTTTTGTCTATATCGCGTTTAGTAACCACACACCATCGCAATCGCATCACATGGAACCCATATTGTTCGCTTGATCAAAATCTAATTGGATTTGGGGAGAACCTTCTTTACGGCGAGTACCACCGGCTGAGTCCTTAAACATCCAATGCCACAGCAGACGTCGTGACGGGACTACCAAAACACTAAGTCGGGCCCGACTGTGTTTGTTTTCTTGCGGGCATATTATTCGGCAATCATGGGCTTCCAGTGTGTGTTCGTCGGCATTCAGCAGCAGGAAGTTGGGCTCCGTTACCCATTGATCCTGATGATGGCTGTGGGCTTGATGTTGATGATGGACTTGTCAGGCTCCGGGGCGGGCTGTGAAGCGGCGCCACTGTCTGCTAGCAGTCATCTTGTGCAACGCGACTATACGGGAGAGTTTTGGGAGGGGAGTCATCCGCGCTCCAAGAGATCCTTTAGCGACATTGTAAGTACAGTGTGTTATGGGTGCTTGTATTAAACACACGGTTCTCTTGACCCAAGAGCCAAAAAGAAGGGCAGCTAGACGCAACAGACACGAACAGACATAGAAACAGGCAGGGATCAAGACACAGACACAGACACAGACACAGACACAGACACAGACACAGACACAGACACAGACACAGACACAGACACAGACACAGTAATGCACCATCACCGACATATTCTTACGACGATCCCTATCGTCCATTGTTTACTAACATCTACCTAAAAACAATACACTTGTAATTTCGCTGCCGGCACTTTCTCGGTATCAGACCTTTCGCAGTACCCTCTATATGTATAACAATTGATAAATCAATTTCCAAAGGCTGTTCACGCGTAGCCACCAAAGAAGTCACTCCTGCAAAAAATTACGCGCCAATTTTAATGTTTAAGCAAAATTCCTCCGAAAGCCTAATTCTCAATCCGGGTTCTCTCTTCCCTACCATCCGCAGATTAACTCTCTGTTCGGAGACTCCGACGACCAGAGCATTTTCGACGAGGTATCCGGTAACATTCACTCGTCTTTTTCAAGCAAATTTTCCATTGTATTAACCCATCAGAAGCAGCACACCTCTCATCTCCTAAAATAGTAACTCTTTTTTCTCGCGTTACGTTACAGTTAAAAGGTCTCTTCACATCCGGCTCCGGCAGCAAACCCGACACGCCCAGTCCCAACTCCCAACGACCGTCTAGTAGCGGTGCTGACCATGACAGTACCGCATCAGGTGACCACCCAGTCGAAATCACGGGAGGTGGATCCAACACAGACAACAACGGCGACACTACCGGAGACGTCAGCAGCAGTCGGTCCCGACCTAACGGAGTTCGTGAATCCGGTTCCGGATCCAGTAACACTAGAGGTGGTGATCGTTCCGACGGTGGTCCGCGGACCCGACCGCCGGCCGTTCGGGACTCCAACGGCGATGCCGGCGGTGCGGGGAAGCAGGGATTAACGGGGAACAAATGGGTAGATCTGGTGATCGGGGCGGTCGGCAGTAGCTTAACTGGAGGCGGTGGTCAGACCGGGAGCAGCGGAAGTGGTGGAGATGGTGGTGGTGGTGGTAGTACCAGCGGCAGCGGCGGCGGCGGTGTGGGGAGTTTGATTGTTGACGCCATAGCCGGTGCTGCTGTCAAGAGTATTCTCGGCAGTGTCTTGGGTTAATCAGTTTAGTGGACAGCGTTATCGTGGTCTCGAGAATCCGTGAAGAACACTTGATGGAGCGGTGGGAGGACTTGCCAGCGAGATGATTAAATCCGATGCAGAATGATTTGATTTCAAAAGCAGAAAAGATGATTAGTTGCAACCTTCAATAGTCTGTCGGTTTCAACAAATTTAACTTTTTTAAACTGTTTATATCCGTGAGCCATAGACCTATTTATTTATTGGTAATTACCCGTGCAAAATGAAATACGGGCAGAATAAGATTAAACGGCTTTTTAAGTTGACGGATTGCCAGGTCCTATCTGCCTGTCTGCCTATCCGTCTACAATACTACAGTACATCTGTGCTAAATAGCTGTCTTTATGTCTGTGTAAGACTGCACGCCTGTTTTTCTCTCTGTTTGTCTGTCTGTATATCTGTCTGACTGCCTGTCTGATTGCCTGCCTGCCTGATTGTCTGTCTGTTTGACTGTCTGCCTACCTGTCTGTATGTTTGTTTGGTTTATATCTGTCTGTCTGTTTGCCTTTATATCTTCCGGTCTCTGTTTGCTTCTCTACCTGTATGTTTGCCTGTTTCTGTAAATCATATTAAACTATTTCAACGGTTACTTGAAACTGAAAGTGGCCGCCATTCGGACTAGTATCAGTTTATCACTCGTTGCTGTTGCAGATTTATCGACAGACAGACAGACCGACCGACCGACCGACCGACCGGCAGACAGACAGACAGACAGACAGATAAACACAGATAGACAGATAAGTCGCTCTAAAACAGATCACGACAAAGGTATTTCGCGAAGTTGGCGTCCTGTTCTACCAATGACCACACCACAAGCCGATCACACAAGTATGTTTGTGAGAAGTCAATAGATGGTCAGCATGTGACATGATCCATGCGTAACTGGGAAGAGCGGAAACACCCTTTTCAAGCGACGAATTTAATTTTTCAAACTCCGCCCATTCCCCGCACCAGTCACCAAACCACATACACCGTATACGTAACGGGAACAGATATCCTCACTGACATCAAGCGCGTGTGAAATAGTTCTCTCAGGTTTGGAAAGCACACCGAGAGAAAGAAAGAAGTGAATTTAAAAATGGAACGAATTTCGGATGAAAGTGCAAACGAGAAAGTAGAACAGCGAGCCAGCCAAGCACCCAGCAGAGCGATTCTTCCGACAAATAATCAATAACATTAATAACCAAAACCCGGGATAAAAACGCTAGCGCAGAGAGAGGCTAGGCATCCTGAAAAAGAATCCATGTGTGCAGTTCACGATGTCTTTACGCCTTGTTCGACCATTCCGACTCGACAGCGGCCACGATGGCCTTGGCACTGATCTCGAACAGGTCCAGCAGCACGTTCGGCGGTCCGCTGTGGGGGATCCGGTTGACGTGAAGGCGCTTCAGCACAATGTCGGGATACTGCGCAATGACCCCAGCGACCGCTTCACCAATACCTCCTATTCCCACAGAAAAAAAGCATTTACATACATTTAAAGATACTTAAAACGATTCTCAAATAATCGTACCTTCTGGGTAATGGTCCTCCACGCTGATGACACGGCCCTTGGTGGCGCGGGCATGCTTAACAATGGCTTCCGCGTCGATCGGCTTGATGGTGAAGGGGTCCAGCACACGAATGTTAACCCCCTTCCCGGCCAGCTGCTCGGCCGCTTTGATGGCCTCGTGGAGGGTCACCCCGGCACCGATAACGGTCACCACGTCAGTTTCGCTCTGCTTGATCACCTAAAGTAAGCAATCAAACTTTAGGATTATAGCTGCAGCAAGCGATCACATGCAGATAGAACTGTTAGGCAGACAAAGAATCAGGAAGGTAAATAATAAACATGTAGACGGATAAAAGGTTTGAGACAGTTACACCGGTATGTAGACAGATAAACAGACAAATATGCAGTGCAGGCAACGGAGTAGACAGCTGAAGAGGCAGAAAGGCATTTTGGAAAGGGAAGAGACAATCCATCAATCAGTCAGAAGAAGATCAGTAGCAAGGCAGTTACCGTGAAAAGAAAGTCACACAGGCAGATGGACAGACAAACCGAAAAGTAAGCAGGTAGTAGGCAGAGAGTTAACACTGAAGGCAGGTGGTACAGACAAGTAGGGAGGCAACTTTCAAAGCTTCGGGACAAACAAAGTAGGCGGACAACTAGGGATGCTGAAGGAGTAATAGACAGGTTAGAAAACAGACAGCTCGTCAGGCGGACACCAAAATGCAAGGAATAAGGCATAGACAGGGCACACCATCAAAGCAGAAAACAAAGTACATAGATGGTCAGTCAGAGAAGTTCAGAGACAGTCAGACAGGTACAGAGACAGGGACAAATATGCAGGCAACCAGATGCTGAGAAGCTGTGAGACAAGAGACAGGTTCCCGGACGAACAACCGGTGAAGCAAACGAATAAGCAGAGAAACTACGCGGGTAAGAGCGGATCTCTTACTTTGGCCTTTCCGACTTCGAAGACTTCGTCGCCCTTGAAGATGACCGCGTTGGCCGGTCGACCGGTCCGGATAAAACAGATGCCCTCCGTGTTAGCAGCCAACTCGCAGGCTCGCTCGGTGGACACCGCATCGGACGGGTAGAAGACTGTGCAGCCGGGCAGCGAGCGGAACATGGCGATGTCCTCCAGTGCCATCTGGGACGGGCCGTCCTCGCCGATGGAAACCCCGGCGTGCGAGCCGACAAACTTCACATTTGCCAGGGAAATTGCGCCCATACGCAGCTGGTCAAAGCCGCGCGTCATGAAGCAAGCAAAAGTGCTCATGAAGGGGATGAAACGATGGCGGGTCGCAAGACCTAACGATCAAACAAGTGCAGACGTAGACGTATCTCATTAGATCCAAGCCAATTGAAAACTTGACGGCACTCTTACCGATCGCTACACCGATGGCATTCTGCTCCGCGATGAAGCACTCGACGAATCGCTGCGGATAGACCTTCTTAAGGTTTTCGGAATAGGTAGAGTTCTTTACATCGCAGTCGAGGGCGATGATGCGGGGGTAAACAGTTGCCAGCTTGACAAGAGCGGTGCCGTAGGCCTGACGAGTGGCGATCTAGCGTACCCCGGGAGATGATCAGTCAGACGAAATACATCAAGGCAAAAATGATTATTCAGAAGGGAAAATAGTCAAATACCTGTTTGCCAATTTCGTATT
>LRSR01001576.1:0-15559 GCA_001579985.1 Hypsibius dujardini | reverse complement strand
CAGACACACAGAGAGACAGATAGACAGACAGACAGAAAGACAGACAGGCAGGCAGGCATGGCATATTGCTAACATTGGTATGAGGGGACGAAACGACTGATCTCAAAGTTATGTGATGTACGCTTCGCTGATGGACCATTAAAAAGAGCGATGAAAAAAAGTGAAAAGCCCAATAGCGAGTGATTAAACGGCAGTAAATCAAACTATATAGCGTATTACACTGTAAATGGTAAAACAGACTCGGCACGGTTGGTTGATGCCGTTTTTGGCGTTCTCTTCCAGGAAACGATGGGCAAATGGCTTTTTTTGGACCATTTTCCCGCCCGGTGTAAACGAGGTTGTTGCTCCGGATATCCCGAATCAGGGGTTCCATCCTCGAGGGGTGGATTCGTACGTCGTACCGAGTCCAATCGTGTCATTTCCGGCTTTGGACTTGGACGCGATCACAATGTGCGACTACGTTAACGAGACTCCGGATGTTGGATGGTGGACCACTGTCCGGGTACCCAATTATCAAATGTGCGACGCTCGAAGAGAATTTTCGACGAGAAAACTGGGCGGAATAGTGTAGGGTCGAGTATTATGTGTATCTAATGTTTCATCTATTACCTGCAGGGCTTATTAGTTTGACGGCTCGAAGTAGTATTGTAAGTAACATATGTTAAAAGCTTGAGAAAACTTGCCGCCACTAATTAATCTTCCGTGCCTGTAAGGTAGAATCTGAATAGTTCTCATGACTGTTGAGCGTTGAGTCATCTCGTTGTAGTCGGTCTGCGACGGTACTTGGTGGGGCGGGGGGGGGAAGGAGTACGGTGGATGGCCATCCGGTAGATGGCGTGATCGGCGTGGATGGCCATCCGGTAGATGGCGTGATCGGCGTGGATGGTCATCCGGTAGATGGCGTGATCGGCGTGGATGGCCATCCGGTAGATGGCGTGATCACTGGTGGTTTTACTGGGTGGTCGAGCCAGTCGAGCTCTTCGAGCGAGAGCTTCACCCCGGCCAGTCCTTTTTCCTGTGGCAATGTGAAAAGAAGAGTCTCAGATAAAATGCATTTAGGGTCATAGCACAAAGTGGTGCGGGAATTTTATTTCTTTCTTATTTTTTTTTTCTCAAACCGCAGATGTGATTTCCAGCTCGGGATCCCAATGTAAAATCGTGATATATGAAGAGGTACTGTATTTTCGCGTTAGACAGGGACAGTGTACGAGCTGTGGAACGTTTAATCGGCCACGCGGCGCTTGTGCTGTGTGTACGGTGCACAGAGCCCGTGCACACGTTCCATTCCAGTACGACTGTCGCTATCTATCGCGGAAATACAGTACTCGAATTTCAGTTCTGTTTGTGGCAACGATTTACCGCCACGTTATATACATCGTCCTCTGTTATCCTCGGGAAAAAAGAGCACGAACTGACAGATCCCAAAAAAATTGTGTCTGATTTTTTTTGGCATGACGTCACCATCACATGGTTCCCTTCTCTTGAGTTCATTAACACACATCAACACCAAGGAGACCAAAGACTGCCGTCGCTACGGCAGAGAAATGCTTGTCGATCTAAATGCGCAGCAAGCAGCAAGCCCTGCCAAGTGAGCTTTCTCTTGCGTTGTGTCATATTTCCAGTCGTCGTTGTCGACGCACCACCAACCACACCACCACCAGCACAGCTGATCGGGAGTCACTGCTAAGTAAAAGCCTGCGGTGGCTGGAATGCGACAACGGAGTTGAATTAACCGAGAACCTATAGCCCTGCGTAGGCATAGGTCCTATTGAATTTAAATATCACACGGCGTGCCTTTCCAGCCAAAGTTGAGCGTGTTTTCATACCGTCCCGATTTGCAGCCTGAAAGTCTTCCTCCGTGAGTGTGTTGGGCAATGCCAGCCCAGCAGAGCAAAACAAACCGAGAGACCGAGCGCAGAGAGAGAGAGAGCGAAACACACACACGGAGAGAAATCATTTCAGGCCTTTGCTTTGTTATGAAAAAGACGATCGAAAACGAGGGTCACAATTTCCACCTTCTTATCATTCAGTCACCACCAAATTTTCACCCTGTCCCACGCAAGAATCCAACGGGATTTCCGCCACTGCGAAAGGAGGATTGGAAGGGGGAGAGAGCCTTGCACCAGAAGACTGCTGCGCCTGCTGCAGCGTGGAAGGAAAAGTCCCCATTGCCCCAGAGAGCGTACGTACTGTGTGTGAGCGTACGTACTGTGTGTGCGCGTACGTGTTGTACGTGCGCGTAGTGTGTGCATGTGTTTTTGTTGTGTTGTGTAAGTGCGTGCGCTCTGCTGCTGCTCTACATAATCACATGTGCGATATACCATTGCCTGTACTAGTAGATCCACGAGGGGGAAAAAGAAACTGATTTTGACGAGGAGTTTTTGAAAGCTTTTCTAAGCGCGTTTCCGCCACCTTGACACCGTGCGAGTGCGTGGTTTTGGGGTCTTTTGCAGGGCGAGTGTGCGCGAGTGTGCGCGAGTGTGCGCGAGGGTTTCTTGGAGGATATTCCACCGTACGGGAGTGAGGATCGATTTCAAGAGGACGTTGCACCACGGACGACATCATTCCTAACGGGTATGTTGACTGTGGAGGGCCTGGAGGGGTAGGAAAAGTCCTTTCCGGGTGTGTTTGTTGAGAATTTGTTGAGGAAATTGAGAAGTCAGGTGAGGAAGTTGTCGAAGACGTCGTTAAATCACGCTGCTTGTTCTTGCTGGAATTGTCGTGGGAAAACGTTGAAATAGTTTTTTTTTTCACACGAACGACTTTTCGAATGTTGGAAAAGCTGGTCAAGCTGTTAGTGGCTCATGCTCTGGTAGAAAACGCATTTCAGGTTGATGGAATTGTCGAGGACCTCGTTCGATGACGATCCGAAGTAGCATGACTAAACACTTTGCCAATTGTTACTCACACGTGCGCTGACTTCCCAAAACGTTGGTGACAACTCTCTTCATGCGCGTTTCATTGCAGTTCGTCAAATAAAATCTATGATAGCACTCGAATTTGTCGAAGACGTCTCTGATTGATTCAAGTAGTGATTGATTGATTGAAGACGTTGCTGATTGATTCAAGAATTGATTGATTGATCGATTGATTGAAGACGTGGCTGATTGATTCAAGTATTGATTGATTGATTGAAGACGTGGCTGATTGATTCATGTATTGATTGATTGATTGATTGATTGAAGACGTCGCCGATTGGTTCAAGTATTGATTGATTGATTGAAGACGTCGCTGATTGATTTTTGGGAAAATTTCCAGGATCGTCACTTCTAGGCCCGAGCGACACTCCAAGTTGCTACAATTTGCGCTCAATCATCTTTATACTGGCGCAGGTTTGAAGAAATTCCATTCTGTTTGCAGGAAGTGCGGTTGTTGTGGAAGACGTCGTCGGATGAGCGAATGGTGGGGCAGATTTCGGTGAAGCTCTTCACTAAGGACGCTGCGCAAGGTAGTCTTTGTCAAGTGTATTTTTTAAGACTTTGTGTGAGGTGATTTTAATTATTTATTCCATGTTGTACCGAGTAATCTGAAATTTTACGTGTCATTTAGGAGAAGTTAACGAGTGAGCTGCTGGAGACGTCTTTGACGACCAGAGACGACCTTGACGACCAGAGACGTCTTTGACGACCAGAGACGTCTTTAACGACTGGAGACGTCCTGAGACGTCCTTGACGAGACAGGAGACGTCTTTGACGAGACCGGAGACGTCTTTGACGACCAGAGACGTCTTTGACGAGACCGGAGACGTCTTTGACGACAGGAGACGTCTTTGACGACAGGAGACGTCTTTGACGACCGAGGGATCGATCTCCACGCTGTTTTCAACAACTGCGAATCAACCATTTCCGAGAAGGTAAAAGACGTTTTCAGTTTTTGCGGTGATCTCTAGTTAAATTAAAGCACTATTCGAAAATTATCCGTTCTTGTTGTCCCATCGTCTTAATTCGTTATTGATCAGTGGCGGAGAAAAAATTACCTGCAGCGTCTTCCATAACGACTCTTACCTGGCTGGACCAATAGTTTTTTAAAAGCTATCGCTGTTAAAGAAATGTTCGCTTGAGCTGTTTAATTTAAGTGCCTAATATTTTAATTTGATCTGCGAAGGAAAATTAGCCCGTGAAGCTCCACGCGCCACTGTGAATGGTTCTTCCGTTTGCAGTGAGACGGGAGCGTTTTTGGAAAAATCCGCGGTCGCACTGGGTGGAGGATCGATTTTGCTTGGGGTTTCGCTGTCAATGCCAAACGGAGAGAGGACTCGGGGGAGTGTGTGAGAGAGAGAGAAAGGAGACGACGACGTGGCTTAAAACGGCATCTCCCCTGTACCTGCTGCAAAATATCGCGCTCAAGTTCCTCTGACAAAGAGGAACGGGGTACGTAGGCGCCGCTTATTTAATTAAAATATTTTAAATTAAAATTATAACTAAAAAATTTAAATATTTTTAATTTAAATTATAACTAAACAATTAAAATATTTTAATTTGAAATTCAACTAAATGAAGTAATTTAATAGTATCTTATATTAAAGTAAATTGAAGTATTTTAAATCAAAGTATATTATGTATTAATTTTCTTTCGCCATCATTAGGACCCGCCTTCCCACCTCGCAAGCGTTTCCGTGGAGAGGGAGCGCGCGGAGGTTCCCAGGGAAGCACATCGACGTCGGCCGTCAGCATCCACCAGCTGATTGACCTGGGCGGTAGCGACACTATGGACGATCTCAAGGGAGACGTCCTGGACCAAGGAAGCAGCAGCATTGTCGGCGGCGGCGGCGGCGGTCTGACCGCCAAGCAGAAGGCCAGCTTTGCCCGCGGCGACGGTGTGGGCGTGCACGATCGAGAGGAAGTGTCCAACGGCAGCTCCAACGGCCATTCGACGACGGCGGTGCGCCACAAGAAGGTGGAGGCGCGCGTCTACTCGCCCTTCGACCAAGAAGTCATTCGACTGGCCGCGCAGCATCTTCAAAGCCTGGGATTATCGTATGTATTTTTCGTTTCTTCCCATGTCAATGTTTCCTTGCGTCTTGTGTTGATCCTTCGTATTGATTGGCATTCGATTTATCGAACGAGTGTGTGCAAGCGTTCGTTACCGTGTTTGTTACCGTGTTTTGCAGGAAAACCGTGGAGACGCTCATTGCCGAGGTAATTTACATTCCCCAAAAACTTGCCGGTTGCATCGGGCAGTTATTTTTAAAGGTGGTTAGGGGTGCAACGGGGAAGTAAAGATGGTTAGGGGTGAAACGTGGAGCTAACGATTTTTAGAAGTGGTTTTTTTGTCTTCAGTCGGGATGTCAGATGGAACAGCAGTCGGCAGCGAAGTTCCGGGAGAACGTGATGCGTGGCTCGTGGGATGAGGTGGGGGCTTGGAAACTCGTTCTTTTACCAAAACCGGTTACGAACGATATTGCTTTGTTCTCTTATGAAGGCGGAAAAGTCTTTGAAAGAACTGGCTACTCACACCAACGTACCCAACGAATTAAAGGTTCGAGAGTAGGAAGGATTCTGACTGACTCCTGTCGTGTGATCTGTACATGTCTGTGTGGACCCTTTATCTCATCTGGACGCCCGTTTATCTGCGTTTGTCTATCTGCTTTGCTTTTTTGTTCTGCTATCACATTAATTGTCTGTCTGCCTACCTGCCTGCCTGTCTGCATGCCTTCCTGTCGGCATGTCTGACTGTCTGTCTGTCTGCCTACCTGCCTGCCTGCCTGTCTGTCTGTCTGCCTACCTGTCTGCCTGCCTGCCTGTCTGACTGTCTGTCTGTCTGTCTCTCCGTCTGTCTGTCTGTCTGTCTGTCTGTCTGTCTGTCTGCCTGTCCCACTGTCTATGTTGCCTCCCTATTCTGCAGGTATATCTTGATGTCTGTTTGCCGGTGTCGCATTACGTTATCTGGGCGTCTGTCTGAGTACCTGTCTTGTCTATGGTGGTATCTGTGGTCCTCTTCTTCGCCTCTCTAACAGGTTTTCGTGCAAGACGACGCAGTGGTGCGATTTGCAGTGCGGTTTTTCAGAGCACGTGCCTCTTTGCTATTTTCAGAAAATGCAGTTTCTCCTCCGCGAGCAGCGCTACTTGGAGTACTTACAGGACGGCAAAACGCTGGAAGCACTGACGGTTTTACGGCAAGAATTGACGCCGTTGGATTACGGCTCTTCGCGCGTTCACCAACTGAGCCGGTACGGTGTTTTCTACTCTTACACTGCCGCTAATGTGAGAGAGCGAGAGAGAGAGAGAGAGCGAGAGAGCATCCATCGCGCCGCGCATACCCAAAATAGTAGAATACCATAACATATTCGCCCTTACCATACCCGAGTGCGTGCACATTAACGCAAGCGCGGTTTTATATCTGTTTGTCCAGTTGTCTGATGATAAGTGGCAAGAAGGAGCTCTGTCAGATGGCCAAATGGACCGGGAAAGGCGCGGAATCGCGACAGCTATTGATTGACAAAATGCAAGGTGGGCCCACATACGGAATGGATGATTACTCCTTTTTACACACACACACGTATGAAAGTGAAAGTGTGCCGTTCCGGGACGCTCCCCTCGTTATCAGTTTCCGATGAGTCCTTGGTGATTAGGTGCGCTCTTTGCTAATGACGTGTTTATTTATCCTCGCGGGGTGTGTGTAGCGTTTCTTCCTCCATCTGTGATGCTTCCGCCCCGGCGAATGCGCACCCTGCTGGACCAGGCCATGGAGTCGCAGATCCACCGGTGTCCCCTGCACAACGTCCCATCCGCCGCGCTGCGGGACAATGTCTCCCTGCTCGTGGATCATACGTGCGGCAAGTACGTACCCTGCTTCCCGTACGTCTTATTTTCCTTTTTCACAAAAGTCTCAATGACTGCCTTGTCGCCATCCCCTTTTCATGTCGTCATGGCTTGGATTTTTCAGTGACTTTTTCCCCACGGAAAACTCTCAGACCCTGTCCGACCACACGGATGAGGTGTGGTTCTGCCGGTTCTCCCCGGACGGGAAGAAGCTGGCCACCGGCTCCAAAGATTACTCCATCATTATCTGGGATGTGGATCTCGTAAGCGGAGTGCTGCGTCTTCATTGTTTTTCATAAGAGTGGAACAAACCATCGTTCACGGAGTTGGTATCTTCTGTTGCAGGATACAAGAGAGATTAAGATGGATAAGTCGTTAGAGTCCCATCCTTATGGGGTGCAGTACCTTGCCTGGAGCCCGGATGGGAAATACCTAGCCTCATGCGGCCCTCCTGACGAAACCGCGGATGAGGTGTGGATCTGGGACGTCGAGGTATGTTTGCTAGCCGGATTATCTGCCTGTATTCGTCTGTTTCACTCTGTCTCGGTCTATCGGTAGGTCTATCGGTCTGTAGGTTTTCTCTTTTTCTGTCTGTCTGTCTGTCTGTCAGTCTGTCAGTCTGTCAGTCTGTTTATCTGTGAGTCTGTCTGTTTGTCTGACTGTCTGACTGCCTGTCCGTGTGTCAGCTTGTCTGTCTCCGCCTGCCTAACCCTTCCTATCTGCCCACCTGCTTCTGTTGTCTGTCTGTCTCTCTTTCTGCCTGTCTTTCTGTCTCGTGTATTTGATTCTCATCCGAGTACTTGTTTCAACCTATAGGTCCCTTTCAAGCATTCATTTATTTCGTCGATTCATCATTCCATTCGTGATTTCATTTTTAGATGGGAGAAGTGAAATCAAAGTTTTCTGGCTCGGACGGCGATTGCCTTACCACTTGCGCTTGGGACAAGGACGGCAAACAGCTAGTTACCGGTGGAATTAGAGGACAATTTTATCTCTGTGTAAGCGACTCGCTTGCTGTTTTGACCGGTGTCATCTGGTGTGCATCAGTGCGAGTTTACCTTTATGGCTCGACATCTTTTTCAGGATCTGGATGGGCAACGTCTGTCCGAATTCGAAGGTGTCAGAGTGCAATGTCTGGCGTTTCTGGGTGACGGGAGAGTTCTTGCCGCTGATACTCATCATCGGATCAAATCCTACGATTTCTCTGACTTGACGGATGGGTCTTTGTAAGTAGACATGGATTCGACTTTGTTTTGCGACGTTGCTGAGGGTTTCCCTTTCCCCTGACGCAGGATTCAAGAGACCTACCCCATCATGTCGTTCACCTGTGATCGCGCTGGCCGCTACGCCCTCATCAACATGGCCAGCCAGGGTATCCACCTGTGGGATATCGAGGACAAAGTATTAGTTCGCAAATTCCAAGGCCTCGAGCAGGGATACTACACGATCCATTCGTGCTTCGGCGGTGTGGATGAGAAATTTATCGCCAGCGGCAGTGAAGGCAAGCTTGAACTGACTGAGGAAGGGGCTTCTAGGAAATGCGGTTGCTTGCTTGTTTGAAGAGGAGATACTCATTCATCATCTGTTGTTGTTTGTGCAGATTATAAAGTCCATATCTGGAGCATCAACCAGGAAAAGCCTGTCTTTCGCCTCGTGGGACACACCAAGACGGTCAACTGTGTTCACTGGAACCCAGCTTGTCCCGGAATGCTGGCCAGGTAACTTTCGCACACATACCTTTACACGTAAAGTTAAAAGGGATTGCGGAGTTTTTTCTGGACGGTTCTGGTATTTCTACCCAGTGTCTCGGACGACTGCACCGTGAAGATTTGGACCACAAAGGATTCGCCGGACGAGTTACCATCCAGTAAGGCTAAATTTAAATAGCCTGGCCTGTTCAGACCGTCAATTTATCTGTTTCTGCAGAACTACCGATTTTGTTGTTGATGCACTAACGCATCGGTCAGTTGTCTGTCTGTCCGCCCTGAACGGGGTCACGTAAGAGACCTGTAGCTGCCTGTCTGTCTACCTGTCTGTCTACCTGCCTGTCTGTCTGTTTGTCTGCCTACCTGTCTGTCTGTCTGTCTGTATGTCTGTCTGTCTGTCTGCCTGTCTGCCTGTCTGTCTGTCTGTCTGTCTACCTGTCTGTCTACCTGCCTGCCTGCCTGTCTGTCTGTCTTCTCTGTCTGTCTTCTGTTTGTTAGTCTGTTTGTCTTCCGTTTTTCTGCCCGTTGGCTATGTATTTTTGCCGTCAATCATTCCTGTCTTTTCGACAATTCTGCCCTTTACTGTCTGCGTGCCCTGTTATGGGTTGTCTTGCCTTAAGATCATTTGGAATTTCAGGCAGGCGCAGCTCTTGTCATCCGCAATGGGAGCCCTCATCAAACGGCTCCTCATCCAACGGATACCACTGCTGACGGTGGTAAATCAGCTGGAATCTACCATCTCGAAAGGCAACTGCAACGCATGGAATGGTTCACATCCCTGTGGACAGGATGGAATGGAGGAATTCGGTGGCCTTGCTTGCCCTGGCGCCTGCTTCACTGCAACACCAACGACGACTGGCGGCGCGAGGGCGAGCGAAATTCCTGGTGTTGTTTTTGTTTCTCTCTTCTGTTCTTTACTTGTGTGTCACATACAGTAGACACCCACATCTTGTACAGAATAAATGTATATACCTCTTTATATTTCTCTCTTTTCATTGATGGACAAAAGTGTTCTCTTCTGCCTCTTTTTTCTTTCGAGTTTTGATGTTCTTAAATTTTGTCCGTCAACTTTCACTCTGTGAGGTGGGCTCTGTTTAGTGTGGAAAAGTAGTGGGAATTCAGTTTGGAATTTTGTTTGGTGTGAAATAGTAGTAGGAATTCCATTTGGAGTTTTGTTTAGTGTGGAGCAGTAATTGGAATTCCATTTGGAATTTTGTTTAGTATGGAACAGTGGTAGGAATTCCATTTGAAATTTTGTTTAGTGTGGAGCAGTAATTGGAATTCCATTTGGAATTTTGTTTAGTGTGGTACAGTAATTGGAATTCCATTTGGAATTTTGTTTAGTGTGGAACAGTAATTGGAATTCCATTTAGAATTTTGTTTAGTATGGAACAGTAATTGGAATTCCATTGGAATTTTGTTTCATTTGTCTGCTCTTCATCCAGGGGGGGGGGGGAATTTTCTGATTTTACGGTGAAATTTACAGACAGTAAAAAAATCTGCCCGTAGATGAAAGCGAATAGGCCATGCATAAATGTTTTTATATTAGCAAATATAAAAGCATTTTTTTATTTAAAATCACTAAAATTACTTTCAATATTTGGATATTTTATTTTTATTTGCTAAAAAGGTTAAACACTTTTTCAAACACTAATTGTCGTTGGCAAAAATGGACCCCTAATGGATTGGCCCCTGAGCGCCCAGGCGCCCAAGCCACACCCTTTTTGCACGAAAGTCACGCCCCTCCACGTGGATTTTTGGACCCGGCTATAAGCATTGAAACCGCGGAAAAACAGCCCCGCCCAGCTGGCTGGGTGTTCACTGGATGCATGGAGAAATGACTTGAACTGGCCGGGTCTTGTACCCGGCGCGCGGTGGGGTATAATTCACGGATTGAGTTCTCTATAGGCATTTGTCAATGCGTCGCTGCATTTCCTGCTGTGAGCAAAATTTCACTTTGAAGTTTCTCATCGAAGAACCCAATTTCTCTGAGGTTTGTTCTTTTAGATTTTCCTTCACCAACCGGCGAATTAGACGCCATGCGAGGTGAGTTTTTATTTGCCCTTCTACTTGCAGCAGCTGCAGGTCGATGAGGAAGAAGTTTAAGGGAGTGCTAATTTTGTGTGCGTGGAATTTTTGTTTTGCAGATAAGTGGAAGAAGAAGCGTATGCGACGCTTGAAGCGGAAGCGACGAAAGATGCGAGAGCGATCCAAGTAGAGAGAGCAGCCCCCTGTCCAGCCAATCCCGATCAGTTCGGCGGAAGCTCCTGCCTGTGTGTTTTGCGGTCTTTTTGCGGAATCAATGAGGCCAAGCGGGAATGGCGTCGTCGGGAGCGACTCTGCGCCGTGTGGATTCGTCGGCGAACCCGGGCATTTTCTCAGTGAGGTGAGCAATTCCCCCGTCTTAGACCTTTTGGGTTTCCATCGTTTCAATTTTCTATCGAATCAAACGTTGAAATACCTAAAATAAAAATGATGGAATTTTTGGGGAATTCTTTTTTTGGATTTTAGGAGTCTTTAAAGACAAATCCCATTCCATTGGTATTCGTTCTATTAATTTCACGCATTAGTCTTTCCGATTTTCAGCCTTATCAAAATGTCGGAATATGTGAAATACGAACGTTGGGTTGTGGAGAGAAGTCGTTGCGATCGATTTGAAGCTTAAACAACTTCAACGAATCCCCTTTTATTCTGTTCATTTTTTTCCTCCCACCGCTTCAGTTGTCTTATCTCAAGTTTCTTTCTGTCTTGGTAGCTCTTGGTTGAATCTCTGCAGAGCATTCCCTTTTAGAGCATTGAGATTTCAATTTGAACATTATAGATTTCAGTCTTTCAGTGATCAAGTTCTCTGATTGGTTGATTTTTCTTAATTCGCCGGTTTTGCAGTTAGTTTTCTCCTTCCACTCTTTCCTTTCCGGCCGGCAAACTATCCGAGCATCGAGGGACTTTCATTGACTCGAGTGTTTGCGACTTTGCTGACCAGGGTCTTTCTTTCTTGCAGACTGGTTGGGTCTTTCGCTGCCGAGGTCGCCGTCTGCATCGGAAGGGCCGGGGAACCCATTTTTTAAAGCCGGGAACCTTGGCTCACCGGTGGATCAGTTGTTACTTCGAATGTGGTTGCTGACCGCGTCTTGTTGAGATTCTGTCTGGGTGAACCTGCTACCTGGTGTGGAGTTTCCTGACTCACTTTTTCTCGATGCACTTGGCTTTTTTGTTTTTTTCTTCTAGACTGTGATATCATGGCGGTGTTTCCGTTTGTTTTGTTTGGGTGCAACTGTTGAGTAAAAAAAGTGTTGGAAGTCTGTCGTTTTCGCGATAGACTATTTAGGTCTCTTCACATGAAATGTGAAAGAGTTTCCTCCTTGGAGTTCCAATAAGCTTCATTCCTTAGCTGCGCAGCATGCCATGAATCTCATGCTGGAACTGGTGCTGCCTCACTCTGAGCCACTACAGGTATGAGAAGTGTGTATTTCGGCTCACCCTCCACTTAGTTGATAAATCGGCTCACTCATGCATTTCTCTTTGATGGCAGGTGCTTGATTGTTTGATTTCCAGAAATGCTACAGTATAGTAGGATAGAGTACAGCAAATCAAACAATCAAGCACCTGCCATCAAAGAAACCCGTGAGTGAGCCGATTTATCGACCAATTGGAGAGTGAGCCGAAATACAGACTCTGCCTCATACTGTATAATTTGGGTGAAAGCAAGGGAACATGTTCGGTTACACGTGAATTACCACTAGTGTCTGATTGACTCAAAGAATGGAGCACAAGACTGCGATCAGTTGATTGTTGATTTGACGCACTCGGTCTTTAAAAGTTGATTATTGATTCGTATTGCGTCTGAAACAGGATTCCTTCCACTGATTTCTTTTAGTTTTTCCACGAGGAATCTTTCGTGGAGGAAGTCAAGCTGGATTCTGATTTGCAATAAATAATTTTTTTATGGAAATCTAATGTTTGATTGATGGATCACGGGCGTAATGCTGTAATCGTACGGGCAGAATTTACCGCACCGGTGGGCAAAATAAGCGATCGTTCGAGTGACCAACAATTGTTCCTGTGTTTTCATCCAGATTGTACAGGTAAGCCTTTTACTGCATCGATTGGTTGATTGGTGCCTTTACCGCCTGTAAGAGCTTTGTTCGTGTTGCTTAAGGATTCTGTTCGTGTTGCTTAAGGATTCTTGGTTCGTGTCGCTTAAGGATTTTGGTGTAGCTCAGCGGTTGTTAAGCATTTTCTCTAGATCGATTGCTTGATTGATGCTGCCTGTCGAAGAAATTTGTTCGTGTGGCTCAAGGATTTGTTCGTGCCTCTTAAGGATTTTGGATGGTTGCTTAACGGTAATTGCGCTTCTTCACAGCGTCGCTTGGCTGATCGCTGCCGCTGTTGAACAGTTTTTCCTGTTGCTTAAGAAGATTCATTATCTGTCTGTCTTGATCAAGGCCAAGCAAAACCGAAAGAGCATTCGAATGTTGAAGCAAACATATTTTTTGGGTGAGCTCAGCTGTGCTAGGAACTTTCACGCCAGGAAGTTCAACCGAGAATGGTTTCGAAGTGAGAGAGAAAGAGAGAGAGAAACAAAAAGCAGATGAAAAATCAGTAACTTAAATGAGTTTCAAAAACGATCAACCTTAAAAGAATGCAGCGCCACTTTCCCGCGTGCGCTTGAGATCGACGAGGAGGCTCATTGCCGTGTGGGTGAATCGCCTCTCCTGGAACTCCTTTAGCATCGGAACAATGAAAGAACGAAGCAACCATCAAAGGTCACCCCGCAGCAACCGTCAAAGGTCATCCGCAGCAACCGTTAAAGGTCACCAGGAGCAACCGTCAAAGGTCACCCACAGCAACCGTCGAAGGTCACCCACAGCAACCGTCGAAGGTCACCCCGCAGCAACCGTCAAAGGTCACCCGCAGCAACCGTTAAAAGTCACCAGGAGCAACCGTCAAAGGTCATCCGCAGCAACCATCAATAGTCACCCGCAGCTGCTGCGGATGCGAGACCGTTGAATATTTTCGTCCCGGACACCGCGATGCCGTTGAGACTCCCCAGGGCGCTTTTGCCGTTCCGGAGGCCGTTGGTGTGAGGTTTGTCTCCCCCTTGGGGGGAGGAGCCGTTTCGTTCGGGTTTTGTGACCCCGTTGGCGTGGGCGACCGCCCCGGAGAAGGCCGCGACGGGGACCCCGTCGATGATTTGGGTGATGAGCTCGCCGTTCTGGCCGCTTCCAATCACGTTCTTGCGTCGTATCCGCGCGTACGGCCCGATCTCGGGATCGGTGATGAAGTCGTAAATCACCTTACACCACGAGGTGTACTGCGGCAGGTGGTCGTAGTATTCCGGTGCGATTCGTCGGACCTGAAACGATGAATCGATGCGTCCACTGTATGTGTCAAACTTTCACGCGGAAAGTCATTCATTCATTCCAAAATGTTTGACACTCTTCCACGCCAAATTCGATTTGGAATCGATTGACATCAGCAGAACCTTTTTTGACGCCAAGGGGCGGAGCTATGGGCTAGTTTCAATCTAGGCTTCCCAGTGACATAGCCGAAATTACCCATAGCTCCTCCCCCTGGCCTCCAAATAAGATTCTGCTGATGCCAATCAATTTCAAATCGAATTTAGATCTTGGAATCTTGGAATCAAAAGTTTTCCAAAAAAACGACGTGGTCAGGATAAGAAAACTGAAACTTCGGAAACGTTGCTGATGAATCAATCAATCAAGCCCTGGGCCGTACCACAAAGTGGTGCGGGGAAATCTTCGTTATTTCCCAAGTGAGACGAGTCTTTCCCAAGTGAGACGAGTCCGTCATCAGCGGCATTTACCTGTTCCAATTTCGACCCGGCGATGTAAGGGAAGTCATGATGCTCCATGTGATAGCCGACATTGAAGGTGACATAATTCAACGGCCCATAGTACGAGTACGTCTCATGGCCCTTGAGGAACATGTAGTGCTCAGATATGAAATGCCCCGCCACCGGGTGCAGTCCCATCGCCAGCAGCGTCCCCCCAATCAGATAGACCACCGGCTTGACGCCCCAAAAGTACCAAATCAGCAGATCAAAGGACACCTGCACGAGCAGGTTGACGTGCTCCAACCGGGTCGGCGCCTTGGGATTGACGAAAAAGGGACGGAACGCGTAAAAGAGCGGCTGCAGCAGCACCCAACACACCTTCATCAGGGTGTTGCAGAAGATCCTCGCTTCCAGTTCGCATGGAATGTCCGTGTCCAGAATTTCATCGCCTTGAAAGAGGGCGAAGGGAAAACAATGATTTTCTCTAATAATGAATTCTCTCTCTGTTTTCTTTACTCAGCACGTGCAACTGATCAGTGTTATTGCTTACTTAAATAAGTGCTTTTATATAAATAATAAACCTAAAAAATTAATTAAAATCAACCGGCAAATTATTTAAAAATTAATTTTTGCGATTCAAATTGAAATGGGACAAATATATTTAATTATTTATATAATATATAATATATATAATTAATTAAAATTGGGCTCTTCGCCAGTTAAAAATATCTTAGGAAATTAAAATTAAAGATGTTTGAGCAACACAACTGCTGAGTCGACGTTCAGTCGCTTTTTTGCGTGGTCGAGTTGTGTACCTTGATAACGATGGTGCTCGAGGTGGTACTTTTTGAAGGAGATGCTCATGGGGATGCCGATCGGCAGGTTGGCGAACATCCCGAAGGCGCGGTTCAGCAGCGGTTTCGCGTGACCAAAGGCCAGGTTGTGAGCAATCTCGTGGACGGCCAGTGTCATGGCGTGGTTGATGACTCCGCCGAAGCAGTAGCCCAGGATGAGGACGGTCATCCAGGAGGCATCGCTGCGGTGGAGCATCCAGCATGCGATAATCTGGGCAATGACTAGGAGGGTGACCCAGTATTTCAGGTGGTGGTCAGGTCCCATGAGTTTCTTCAATTGTGGATATTTTTCTGTGATCATGAAAAACACATAAGAATAAGCTAAAAACTAAACTCGCTATGATGGCTGCCGACTTCCTAATCTCCTATATCACTTTTGAGCCTAAATGCTTGTCTGCCTGCCTGCCTGCCTGTCTGTCTGTCTGTCTGTCTGTCTGTCTG